>JAULAV010005717.1:0-25000 GCA_030789695.1 Scilla litardierei
AGGGGCTGCAGGCCCATAAATATTATTCATTTTAATATATTATTTATATTTGGGCTGCAGGCCCATTTGCCAAAAATAAACAAATTAATTATTGCAATTGAATTTATTTGGCTTCAGGCCCAATAAGTCAATATTAAAATGTTATTAGTATTTGGGCTTAAGGCCCGGTTTCAAAATTCTAATTGACTCATTAAAAATTGCAAGGATTTTGTGGGCTTCAGGCCCAATGGAAAAATATTAATTAATTTGTTAAGTTTGCAATAGGATTAACTGGGCTTCTGCCCATTTTTAGTACTCAAAAGTAATTGTTAATCTAAATGGGGCTGCTGGCCCATAAAATTTATTTTCATTTATAAACTGGGCTTCAGGCCCAAATTAGAACACAAAATTAATTATTATTCTAATTAGCTAATGAAAATAATTTCAATTAGCTATTTAAATTATCTGGGCTTCTGGCCCAAATAACCAAACAAAATGAATTAATTTTTATGTAGTAGGCTTCATGCCTAATAAACAGCCCAATAAATTTACTGTTCTACAATATCATCTTTAAATTAGCATGTTGTACCCAGATAGCAATATCTGAACTCTGTCTGCATGCACTAGTTGTTACATCGAAAGATCTCTGATCACAAGTGCTTTAGTTTCCTTGTGTGTTTACAACATTTATTTAAAGAGACAATTCCACATAATAATCATAATAATATAAAAAAATCAGATATTACAATAAGTTCCCAAGAATGAAAACCTATCATAAACAGGGTTAATCTGCTTGCTAGGCATTATAAAGCTTGAAAACTTTACCTTATAATAGATCTGAAAGTCAGAGTTAGGCAGTGGAATAGACATGTGGTATTTTTATGAATTGACACACCTCATGTGGAAACTCCATCTTTCGTTCTCAGAAAATATTGAAGTTTGTGATTTCCCCGGTGTTCAAATTGTAAAAATACCATTTATTATTTCATTGTTGATCAAATCATAAGAATGCAGCATCACATGCCACTTTCATGTTTCCTTTTCATAATAGTTTGTCATTTTTTTGTGTGTGCTAATATCTAAGAATCACAAAATTTTTTTTTATACTTCATAGAAAATTGAACATGGCTATTTCTGATCTGTGAGTCTTTGCATCTCGAAACTTTGAGCAATGCTACCACCGATTTTTTTTAAATGATTATCAAATTGCCATATATTTATACATGCCTATAGAATAAGCTATGTAAAATAATAGTTATCAATATATTGTAATTTTCTACGGGTTCAAAAGAGTTTACCTCTAGATCAAAGATCTAGGGACGATTGTAAAAAGATAAGATCCGTAGAAAGAAAGATCCACGCTCCTAATACGTCAAAAAGGATCGTCGCAACGGTTCGCCGCAACAATAGATTCCTTCGTGCGTAGGTGTTTAATTTTTGAGGAGAGACGGGATGAAAAGCTCAAGAGATGAGAGATTTACGTGCTGATAACGTGTTAAAGGAATTTGGAAAAGAAGTGAAGATAATCACCAAATTAGGAGTAGCCATGGCACAAGCCATGGCTCTCTATATATTCATATGAATTAGAACTCCAAGGGACTCCCCACTAACTTAGTGGGGAGTAAATGGTGAGATGTTGAGGGGGGAGGCCAAAGGCCTCCCTCAACTCACAACAGGGGGACTAAAATTTTTGTCGTGGACTAACATTTTTGTAGGGAATTAAATAAACAATGTTGGAACTTAATTCTCTGGAGGGGACCTAAGTTTTGGGGAACTAAGATTTTGAGGGGGTCCTAATAATTATTGCTCTTTAATTATTTTTGTTCACTTAAAATTAGGGTGTCTAATATTTTGATGGGGTGATATTTAAATCATCTGTGCCCTTGGGCACGGGTTATGACTAGTATGTATATATGTATAAGATGAAAAATAGTTCCTCTCTCCAAATTGTTAGATAGAAAAGCTCGGATACGAGCTAATTGGGACTGAGCTCCCGCCGGAGGCGGTGGCCGCTGCGACTGGCTCCGACGGCATGGAGCGTCGTAGGTGGGGTAAGAGAGGCTCTCCTTCATGGTTGATCGTTTGATCCTTCACGCACACGTTACTTTGGGTGGATTGAGATCTTGATCCGACGGTGAGTTCATCGCCTTCTTGAGATCTTTATGAACTTGATTTTGAATCTCGATCCTATTTTGATCTTCTTGATTCTATGTTGTATTGGATTCTGATCGATTGGAAACTTTGCTGGAGTTGGAGCTGAGGAGGCTTGCTGTTGATTTGTGAAAAGCGATCAGGTGGCGCGTCGCTAGTGGGGAGGGAGCTCCACTGTTTTAGGAATCGTGCCTTGTGCGTTACTTTGGGTGGATCAAGATCTCGATCTGATATCTTGATCCGGCGATGAGTCCTCCGCTTTCTTAATTTCTCCCAGGAGCTTGTTATTCATTCTAGATTGGATCTGAACCTCCTTGCTTTCTATTTTGGTGAATCCTGAGTCGTTCTACTCATGGCGACCAGATCCGATCTAGACGCTACTACTTCCACCATTGCGAATAGAGAAGAGGTCAGGACTGGATCGTGAACTGGATCGGGAACTGGAGCTGAGGATCTGAATCCTAACAGCTGGGTGAAGATCACACATAGGAGATCGATGGGGACGGATGCTGGAAGAGGGTAGTCCGCTCGGTTCTCCGCACATGGATCTAAGACTCAAGGATCCATGACTGAGATGGCTTCGACTTCGAACAGATCTGAGAAGGTTGCACTGGAATCTAGTCCAAAAGGGGTGGATATGAGATTTATTTGCCCCTCTTCATCGGTCAAGATCAACCCCAATGCTACCAAATTCGCCTGGCTGGATGTATGCAACAATCGGAGGAAGGTGGCGGAAGTGCTGGAGATGTCTTTTATTCAGCCTCTTCTGGATCCTGAGCTTGGTCATATAGCACGAATCTCTGACGATCTGCTCGATGAGGCTGCGGAGGGTTGGAGTAACACGTTGGTGGGATACGTCCTCAGCGATGTCCCTTACTTCAGCTAGATCAATGCTTGGGCGATGCAAAGCTGGAGGCCGAAGTAGAAAGTTCAGATCTACATGAGAGAGAACGGATTTTTCTTCTTCAAGTTCGACGGCAGAGAGGATTGTGACAAAGTTCTATCTGGTGGCCCATGGATGTTTAATGGAAGACTGGTTGTTCTGCAGAGATGGATCACTCGATTGGGATTCGATCGTGACATTCTTACATCGATCCCGATTTGGATCCAACTGCCTAATCTTCCACTTCATATGTGGACGTTGAAAATTCTCAACATCATAGTGAGCTTCATCGACAACCCCATTTTCTTGGATCGAGCAACTGTATCCCTTGAACGACTGGCTTACGCCCGCTGTTTGGTTGAAGTAAATGCCTCGTCGGAACTGATCAGGTACGTGAATGTGCTTCTTGATGATGGATTACTGATCAAGGTTAAGGTCAAGTACAAGGGTGAACCACCGAGATGTGAATCCTGTGTGTGCTTCGACCACTATGTTGCCCAGTGTTCAGCGGCGGTGGGTGAGAAGAAAGGAAGGGATGAGAAGAGAAGACTGCTAATTATAGGAGCTCGACTCATGTTGATGAGCCAAAAACTCAGGTCGATACTCCACAAAATACAAGCTCTGTATGTATAACATCTGAGAATGTTGTAAAGTGTAATGAGGCGTGTACAGTGGGGATGGGGGTTCTTGGGAATTCTGGAAGTGTTGAAAAGAATTTTGTTTTTGGCGTTGCTATTCAGGCCTCAAATGAAGGTAGCAGAGTTGCCAACGGTCCTATTGTTCAGGCCATTGATGAAGTTAGTTATAATGCCAAGGCCTTTGTAGAGGCTGGCTTGGATGAGGTTGTAAAGAAGGACGATGATGAGGTTGTTATGGGGAGAGATGAGCTGGGAGCACCCACGTTACGGGTTACTAGGATGGCTGGCACTGTAAATAAGAAGAATGTAATCGGTGCTGAGGAGCTGGCAGTGATTGAGGAGCGATGTATTGACAGCGGTGCTGCTGTTCAGATCGTTGGAGTGGTTAGATGTAAAGCTAATTCTGAAGGAGATACGTCGACCAAGGTGACACGGTGAGACTGGGTTAATATAGGGGTTTCTCTTGGCCAATGAGACATAGGCTTGGAAGCAGTCAAAGAGACACGACGCGAATGGCTTGGTTGCAGACTAGGAGACGCTGCCAACTCCGAGGATGGGGAGGGCAATGTTGCTGAATTTGATGATCGAAGAATTGGGGAGGCGATCGACAACCCGTTTATAAAGAAAGGGCTGGGTGAGCTCAATGGTAGGGTGCGGTGCTCTACCATCAGAGGGGGTGGACATGTTGTAAGTTCTCAAGGTGATGTGTAGGCTAGTATAGCTGCTTTGTGTAACTCGGATGTGCTAGAAGGCATATGTGATGGAGTTGTGGAGGGTACTATATCTGATGGATCTGGGCGTATTGGGACTAATAATAGTGAAGAAACTAATGAGGTGGATGGCCCAGTCACGATAGTGACTACGGACCCTGCTTCCCCAAGCCCTTTTTGGGGCCCCGTCTCTCATCTAGTCCCAGACAAGGTGTCCATAGCCACGATAGTGGGGTTACTGTATTGGCGAGTAGGTGCAATAACCCCCCGCCGAACCCCAATTTCAACTACTAGTTTGAATCTCATAGTAAGCTCTCCCCCACACTACTTGATAGTGTACCCGAGACTGATGATGAGCCTATGACCCTTACCAAGCTTAACGAAGCGTGGGTTATTGAACAAGAGCTCCTTAGACAAATTGCTAGAGGGCATCTAAAACCTGACCTAAAACAAATGTCGTGCTTGTTGATAAACGGCGTAGCACAAGGATCACTAGGAGGAATGATCGGGATCCCCCCTCTAATTAACCCCTTATGGTTTTGTTATTTTGGAATACTCAGTGATTGAATAATATTGCTAGAAGGTCTAAGCTCAAAGACCGTCTGTAAAAGTTTAATCCCTCTCTTATGGGTCTATTGGAGACTAAGGTGTTTGGGAATAATGAGCAACGTGTTCTGCATTGCTTCCATAAGGGTTGGTCCGCGTTGGACAACCGCTCCTTTCATTATAATGGCCGAATTGTTGTTGGTTTTGATCCTGTTACATGGAATTGTGTTGTGGATAACGCTTCTGCTCAGCACATCACTATATTATGTTCTAATGTGGCGAGGTTTGCTATGGTGCTGACTGTGGTCTATACGCTCAATCTTGCTAGTGATCGTCATGATTTGTGGGCTTCTATTATGACTTGGTATCCTAAATTTGTGCAAGTTCTGTGTCTCATCTATGGTTACTTTAATTGTGTTCGCTATGCTAAGGACAAGATTGGTATGGTTTTTAGACTAACGTGTGGTGGAGGAGTTTAATGACTGTGTCAACTCTTGTGCCCTACTTGAGCTTAAATCTGTTGGCAACGTATATATTTGGTCTAATCGTAGTATTGGGACTCGGCACATTGCTACTCCTTGATCGTGCAATGTACAACCAATCTTAGATTGATATGCTTCCCACTTGTAAGTATGTGGATGGTGGTACTAGTGATCATTCTCCTCTATGTATCCATTTTCACCCAAGAGTTGGATCGGATCCCAAGCCATTCAAATTCTTTAACTCCTGGGCTCTTGCAAATGGGTATTTTGATATGTTGAATAAGAATTGGAGTTCTTCCCTTATGGGTTCTCCTATGATGAGATTGGTTTCTAATGAGACTGGTTTCTAAACTTAAATCCCTAAAAACTGAGCTCAAATCTTGATGGGAAGAGTTTAGGAGGGCTAATGATGTGACTCGATGTCGTGATGAGTTAGCTTTAATTCAGAATAATCCTAATTTGCATACTTGTGTGGACCTCCAAAAGAGCGGGCGGGAGTTGTCTTACCTTTTGGCTGATGCTTTGGATGTTGAGGAGTCCAACCTGAGACAAAAAAGTAGACAAGATTGGTTGCATCTAGGGGACCGTAACACCAAGTTTTTTATACTGCTATGAGATCTCAGCATATCCATAATAATCTTGGTCATTTGGTTGCTGCTGATGGTACTTGTGATGATGCTATTTCTAAACTCAGGATTGATGCCCCTAAATTTTATGAGGAGCTTTATAATCAGAATGATTATTTGAATGCGTTTCCCCTCCTTTTAACTAAGAGAATCCTTACTAATGAAGCTGCAGCTTGGGTTGAGAGACCCATTCTGGAGGAGGAGATAAAAGTAGCTGTTTTTCAGATTGGGGCTGATAAAGCCCCTGGTCCTAATGGGTTTAATGGATTCTTTTATCAGAATGCTTGGAAAGTTATTGGTAGTGATGTTACTTTGGCGGTGCTATCTCTCTTCCATTCTGGTAAAATTCTGAGGCAAATTAATCACACATTTTGACCCTTGTCCCTGAGGGGCCTAATGCTTCTGAGCTGGAGGACTATAGGCCTATTGTTTGATGTAATGTCTTGTACAAAATCATTAGCAAGGTGTTGTGTAAGGTGTTGTGTAACATGCTCAAAGGGCTGGTTATGGATCTTATTTCCCCTAACCAAGTTGCTCTCCTTAAAGGCCGGTTGTTGGTGGATTCTGCTTTGCTTGCCCATGAACATATTCGGGATTTTAGTAATCCCATAGGTATAAGGGCTTGTATTAAGATCGACCTTTGGAAAGCTTTTGATTGTGTGAATAGGGAGTTTGTATGATTTATGCTTAGCCAGATGGGGTTCAGGAGCAGATTTGTTGGCTGGATCTATGAGTGCATCATCATTCTCTCCTTCTCTGTGCTTGTTAATGGCTCCCCCTGTGGTATGTTTCAGTCTAATAGGGGGCTAAGGCAGGGTGATCCTATCTCCCCATATCTCTTTGTTGTGATTATGGAAGCTTTCTCATTACTGATGGCCAGAGCCAATGCCTCTAGAATTTTTCTTCCTATGAAGCGTATTGGGACCATTATCCACCTTTTATTTGCAGATTATCTCTTGGTCTTTTGTCATGCTGATGCTAAATCTTTTGATGGTCTAAATGACCTTCTATTTTCTTTTAAGCAGCTCACTGGTTTGGAGGTTAACTGGGGTAAGAGTGCAGTTATGTTCAGCAAGGGGACTAGGGAGCCTAGTAGTTTGGCCAATTTGTTGGGATTGCATCTTATGTCCTCTCTTTCCACTTATTTGGGGATCCCCCTTTCTGTGAAATACCCTAAAGCATCCAAGTATACTCGGCTTGTTGATAAGTGCATAAGCAGGTTCCAGGGATGGTCATCCTCCCTTTTTTCCATATCTGGCCGTGTTGAGTTGGTAAAAATGGTCATCTATAGTATGGTTTCTTTCTGGATGCATGCATTTCGGATTCCAAAGTCTTTATTGTGTTCGATCATTTCCTTGTGTAGGAAGTTTATTTGGCGCAAATCGAATAGCTCGGCTTGGAATGATTTGTGTGTTCCCAAAGCAGAAGGTGGTGTTGGTCTCAGAATGCTTTCTGAGCTTAATAAGGCCTATGGAGTACGTTTGAATTGGAGGTTGCTTACTCATAATAGGGTTTTGGCCTCTTTTATGAGGTTCCATAATATGAGAGGTGTTATTGGGTTTTATTTGGCCAAAGCTAACCCTATTCAGTCTGGGACTTGGAAGTTTCTCCTCTCTTGTCGGGATGTATCTAAGAAACTCATCAGGCGTTATGTCAGGGATGGCACTTCTACTCTTTTCGGGTATGATAACTGGCTACCTTATGGTCTCCTTTGTGATGTATATGATGTGCCAGCTGAAGATGAGCGGAAGCTTGTTTGTGATTATTGGGATGCATCGGGATGGATTAATGCCCCGGCTATTTTGGATGTTCAGCCCCTGCTTAGTCATATAGCCCTTACACGGGTGAGGACTCTTGGTCGTAGATCCTCCAGTGACTGTTGCTCCTTGAGAGAGGCCTGGAAGGGTTCCCGTGCCTCTAGGCCTTGTTTTCCTTATTTTGGGATTGTTTGGTTCCGTGGGAATATTCCCAAGATGGCTATCACTCTTCTTCGGACTATGCAGGGCAAGCTCCTCACTCGGGACATGCTTATTCGCTGGGGGGTTGCTACCTCGCCCCTTTGTGTGCTTTGTGATGATGGATATCAGGAGACTATTGGCCATCTATTCTTTGAGTGTGGGTACACAAGGTACATTCTTAACAGATGCATGCTCAAAACGGGCGTGATGGGTTCGATGCCTTCTTCCCTCTCTAGGGTGGGCGACTTGTTCCTTGCCACCTTCCAGAAGAAGGATAATATTGGCACATTGGTCAAGACTATTCTAGCAGCAATGGTTTGGCATATTTGGAGGGAACACAACCGAATAATATTTGAGGGTGTTAGTTCACTCAAGACCCTCCTCTTCGATGTTATATCAGCAGACATCAGGATTGCACTTCGTCATATTGACTGTGATCACCCTTCTGCTGCTGGTCCCCTTGCTAATTGGGGGTTGATTTGAGACAAATGTTGTCTCTTGTGAGTTTCTACTTGAGAGTTTTGTCTTGTTTACCAAACTCCTTTGTATACATTGGTTCTACTGTTGGGATGCGGGGGAGTTTGGTAGTAGAGGGTGACTGCGCTTGTGCCCTCTACCCTCTCTACCCTACTCTACCCTCTCCCTTGTAGATTTGTTTTTGGATTAATATAGAAACTCACTTACCTTTCACACACACACACACATACACACATGTGGCAATCTTCGGGTGCGAAAAAACCCGTGCGAAAGCCGTGCGAAAACTTTTTTTTATTTGATTTGAAATTTTTTTCAAAAATATTTTTTTATGTTTACTCCATACAATTATATACCCCATGGAAAATAATGGGTGAACCTGTTGGGGGTTAGAGCACCCATCCACCAGTTACAAATTTAACGGTCTCAAAACGTGCGAATTTGATGAAATGCCTTGATCGAAGGCCAAATGACATTATTTCTCAGCGATTATTTTTTGAGGGGTGTATAACAACATATAATGAAGGTGGAAAATTTTTTTTAAAAAATTTCAAAAAACAACTAAAAACATTTTCGCACGGTGCGAAATGTTCTCACATGAAAATTTACATATGTGTGTGTGTGTATGTATTTATGTATATGTATATGTATATGTATATATGTATATGTATATATATGTATATGTAGATGTAGATGTAGATGTACATATATGTAAGTAAATCTTCATGTGAGAACATTTCGCACCGTGCGTATTTTTAGTTTTTTTGAAATTTTTTCAAAAATTCTTTTTTCCACCTTCATTATATGTTGTTATACCCCCCCTCAAAAATAATCGTTGAGAAATAATGTCATTTGGCCTTTGATCAAGGCTTTTCATCAAATTCGCACGTTTTGAGACTATTAAATTTGTAACGGGTGGATGGGTGCTCTAATCCCCAATGGGTTCACCCATTATTTTCCCTGGGGTATATAATTGTATGGATTAAACATTTAAAAAAAATTTGAAAAAAAAATCAAAAAAATAAAATAAAAGTTTTCGCACGGGTTTTTTCGCACCCGAAGATTGCCATATATATATATACACACACACACTAGTCATAACCCGTGCCCAAAGGGCACTGTTCATTTTAAATATTCCCCCTCAAAAGCATAGATCCCCTAATTTTAGACGAAAAACAGTAAGTATATCACAACAATTGTTATTTAGCTTTAGGTCCCACAAAATTTAGTTCATAACAGAGAATTTAGATCCCTCAAAAATTTTAGGTCTCCCCAAAATTTAGTTCATGTAAGATTTAACATGTGTCCAAAAGACATGATTCATTTAAAATATTGGCCCTCTCAAAATCTTGGATCCCCTAATTTTAAACGAATGACAATAATTAAAGAGCAATAATTGATATTTAGCTCATCCAAAAAATTTAGTCCACCCAAAATTTAGTTCCCACGTTCATTCAAAATATTTCTCCCCTCAAAATCTTGGATCCCCTAATTTGAAACGAACAACAATAATTAAATCACAATAATTATTATTTAATTCATCCAAAATAATTTAGTTCCTACCTAAAATTTAATTCCCAGCAGATTCAGTTCTCCTCAAAATTTAGTTTACCCAGAGAATTTAGTTCAAGGTTTTTTTATTTGTGATTGCTAAAAAAATTTGTCAGTGTTCACACTGGATAGTTTAGTGTCAAAAAGTTTTCCTATCACTATAGTGTGCATGATGGATCACTTCACCAACATGATCGTAGGGGTCGCTCTGGCTATTTCTGTATCGGATTGGATTAATGCACGTGTGTTGGCATTTTATGTCAAGTTATCATACGGATGTAAAAATGCATGGAAAGCATATGAAGACGACTTTGCACGACAGATGTAAGCCTTTTATAGTACCAATCAATGAAAATTTAATAGTTTCTAAGATCAAATGACATAAATTCACCAATTAAACCAAAAAATGGCATACTTCTCAATGAAATAGAACACCTAAAGGTAGAAAAATATGACCTTTATGGGATCAAAAGAAGCCATAAAAATAAATCACCAAAAATAGCATATTCCTCTACATTAAAAGAAGCCATAAAAATCAACTTTTACAAAATCCAAATATAAAATAACCAGAAGAAGAAGAAACCATACATGCTAAAAAAGCTAGTTGATGACTCTCTGGATGTCTCCTGTACCAGGGGTAATTGTGCAATCTTTCATTAAAAGGAGGCTCACCATGCATGGATGTAGCTTAAAGGGGTAATTTATTGTATTTGGCAATCCCTGCTTCCAGTTTGAGATTAAGGAAGTCCCCACTGGGGTTAATGACCGAGTCCAAGCATGACCACTAAATAATAAGTAAATTATGTAATAACCACTGAATAATTAAGAAGCATCTACTTTTGCAATTAACTTTATAATAATAGTAACCGAGGACTATAAAATTAACAATTCACACATCATATCTATATTACACAGCTAAGCAATTCATGGGCATTTGATGCATTGAAATGGAAACAATAGAAAGTCAAAATTTTAAAATTTATTAAATCAATATCTATGCAATGAAAAGATAAAATGACTGGAAAACAGAAAACATTTGATATTGCAAGCTTACCTTGATGAGATACTTGGGCACCTCTTAATATTGTGAGTGTTGATATGAGGATAGTATTCAGAATGGGGATACAATTCAATATTATCTTTTATTGTTCATAGCTAGCTTTTAGCTGTAGCTTCAGACGCACGTGATGAAGAGGGGGTGGGGGACAAATGAAGCCGGTATTGTTTATATCTGATACGACCCTCCCAAAACAATATCCAATCAAACTTTTCACTACTAAAATTCATCGTTTAAATCCAATAATCAGATTGCATTAGTGAAATAGCAGAACATACACGTTATATATCTTCTTCTTTATATCACATTATTTATCTTCTTCTTTATAGTATTGTTATCATTCAAACATGGAAAGCATTTCTATCTTTTACTGGGTTTTTGTTCTGTTTTCTATGTTCTAACTCGAGGGATCTACATGCAACTAATCGTAAAAACTTATGATCAATATTTATCATTGCACTTGTTTCCTCCATTAACATCATACATTGAGCCATATATGTGAAGAAAGCCTATGGCATCACATTTTACACTTGTTTACATAAAACTGATAAGTTGTTTCTTATGGCACAATTCTAAAAATCACATT
Organism: Scilla litardierei; assembly: GCA_030789695.1. Lineage (NCBI taxonomy): Eukaryota > Viridiplantae > Streptophyta > Magnoliopsida > Asparagales > Asparagaceae > Scilla > Scilla litardierei. The sequence continues at coordinate 11,642 of JAULAV010005717.1, forward strand.
TGGGGCATGCATTCGACATCTGCTCCGACATATGCTCATAATTTTTCTTCTTCCAATCAAGTTATCAGCTCACCAATTATGTCTCACTTTGTCTTCGTCATTGTTGAAATCTTGTTTGCTCGAAACCCTTACTGGAGTTCCTCATCTGAAACAAATCAATTACAGTCAAACACAGAAGCAAGCAAGCAATTCTCTTATATCCAATTAAATCCAGTAGCAAACCTACTTCAGATCCTCATCATAGTGACTAAGATTGAAAGTTGACATCAACATCAACCAATCGAAACTTTTGGCAACTTGATCATAAGCCCTGCATAAAAAAGGAAATGCAAATTTGAGCTCCCACTAACAAAATTTGTACACTATACACGTAATTAATTTCAAGTTGGAACCAAAAATTCTGCCTTGCAGCAAATCACAACCCATTAGTGGGAGCTCAATTTGTTTAGGCTTGCAGCAGATCATAAAAATCACATAAACCATTAATGTGATCACAAACCAGCAGATCACAAAACATTAGTGTGATCACACAAACCATGAGTGTGATCACAAACCAGCAGATCAAAAAAATTTAGCCTATACAAATGAGGATTCAACACATAATCAAAAATTCGGGTTGGAATCAAAATCTGGAAGACACATAACCAAACCCTACTCCTTGCCTGCATGTAAATTGAAATGTAATAGGCATCATCCACATTTTCCAAGCGAACGGAATTTAGTTAACTTAAAAAAGAACATAAGCTTGCAGCAATGATATAATGATGTGGTCGTGGTGTGTATCTTGAGAAAAGGGGCAGAAAATCAACCTTTACAAATTTTCGCCTATATTTCATATCATATTTTATTTTGTCTTGCATAATACTGCAATGGAAAATCGCACAAATAAGATAATAACATAATTTTTTGACATTTCACATGAATATAACAAAATATGGACCTCAAAAATCTTCAGAATCTTAACACACATCTTCTTATCCTCAAAATCTTCCACTCTACTTCAAAATTCTCCCAAACAATTCTAGTACCTCCCCTCGCTGAGCAATATTTCATGCATCCTCAACAATTTCAACATACAAAAAACAAAAAATTAAATCCAAAAGAGGAAGATAAAAAATCTAACCTTTCCATTCAACCACATCGATTGCTCTACAAATTAGAACTTTTTTCTCTAAAAGCATAAGCAGTTAACATCGTGTTTTCGAGCACATATCACAGTTTTTGGTTTCAAAGTTATGATTGAATCCTACAATTGAAACGTAGGAAGCCAAATAGAAACCATCACATATATTAGTCCCTGATACGTCTATTTTGCGGAGGCCCAACAGCATGGGCCCAAAGGCGCAGCCTACAACGCGAAATCATGGGGGGTCCAAGCCCACCCAACGAAGCACATGAGAGGACCACGAACATCGATCCGACCCGACCCCGGAAACGCGCGAGTCACTCGCCCACTCCAGCGATAACCGTTCCCCCGGGCCCGCTGCCACTTAATGGCCGTTATGGGGAGGTGCTGGCATGGCGCGGGGAGCGGCGATGGGGAGGCGGATTGAGGGGGCACGATTGGGGGCGGACGAAGGACATGAGTCATGGGTGGTGGCGACGAGAGGCCTATAAAAGGACTAGGAGGACGACTGAACAGAAGGCCGGATCTCAGGTAACAAAACCTAAGGTACTCCATCAACGACCTAGTTCCCCCACTTCATCTCCTTCCCCCCGCTCGCGCCGGAGGACGTCGTTCCGATATCCTCTCAAGTCGAACCGTCCCCATCGAGCCTCCTCTTTCAGACTGTCATCTGACTTAGGCATCGGAGGGGATTTGGCCGGAACCAAGGTCCGGCCTCCCTGACGAGTGTTCTCGTCTGTTCAGGAAGACGTTAGATCCAAGTGCCGAAGCTTCCCTTCGACACCAGGCGAACGCCATCAAGCATCAGCCAAGGCATCGAGGCCACCCCTCGACGCCAGGAGAGACCGAGGCCGAGCGCATCCATCCGAGCCGAGGCTTCCCCTCAGCTCCACGCCGGCCGTGCATCAAGCGAGACGACCGAGGCTACCCCTCGTCGTCCGACCGACCGAGGCCGAGCGCACCCATCCGAGCGGAGGCTTCCCCTCAGCTCCGCGTCGGTCGCGCGTCAAGCCAAGGTGCCGAGGCTTCCCCTCGTCACTCGACCGTCCGAGGCCGAGCACCTCGCACCGGGCCGAGGCTTCCCCTCAGCCCCCCAGAGGCCGAGGATCCAGACCCGGCCCAGCTGACGTGCTCTGCATCGACTACATCTCCGATTCGCGTCGCGTCTACACGCGCTCGACGCACCCAAGGGACCCTAATCGGCCCTTTGACCACGTTGACCGGGCAGTCCACGGTCAACGATACTGTAGTGAGAAAACACTCTGAAACATCTGGCACCATCTGTGGGAACGAACTATCCCACGAAAAAACAAACCACACTTGCAATGGCACGTGCCTGCAACGGGAAGAGACGCATGCCCCCCATCCCGGAGGAGGGAAATGGCGCACCCAACAGCAACCTTAAGGGCGCACCCAACGGCAATCACCACGCCCCCTCAGCCGAAGAGACTGGCGAGTCCGAGCTAGCCACGCAGGAGCAGCTCCGTGCCCTGGCCCAAGAGACCAACGCGAACATTCAGACGCTGGTCGCGACGGTACAGCAGCTCATCGGCGCCGCGCCAGCCAACGGAGACGTGTTGGGCGACGGCCATCGTTGGGAGGGGGGCCCCCGCTCCTGCGGTCCGCTGTGGTCGCTGACCACGGAAACCGAAGACCGAACACGGAGCGTCGGTTCACACTACCCGGCTTCTACCAGGCGAGATCGCGTGCCTCCTCCTCTTATCGCGAAAGGAGCAGGAGGGGTACCAAATACACGGGGGACAAATCGGTGACCGCGTCGTCTCGTCGGTCATGATCACCCCCACCGCAAAAGAAGTGATCGGCACCACTCGAGGGACCGATCACGGCTAAGCGGAAGCTCCTGCCGGAGGAGCCGGGAATGCCGGACCAGCCCCACCCCCAGTGTGGCGAAGGCCGTTGAGCCAGCCCAGCCAGCGCCTGTGCCACCTCCACAACCGAACGAGCCTGAGGTAGGCGGGTGTCGGACCCCTGGAGGCATCCACGGAGACCGGTGCCCCCTGTCGCGGAGAATAACCGACGCGCGGGTCCCCTCTCGATTCAAGATCCCGACGCTGGGGAAATACGACAGGATAGGAGATCCAGGGAACCATGTGATGGACTACGAGGGGGACATGTCCTTCCAGGGAGCCGATGATACCCTGCTCTGTAGGGGATTTTATTCGACCCTCAGGGGAGCAGCGAGAACTTGGTACCGCAGCCTGCCCAGCCGCTCCATTGACAGCTTCGAGGAACTCACCCAGCTGTTCTGCAAACAGTTCATGGCAGGGTGACAGGTAATGCCTGATGCTGAACATTTTAACATAGTGCAGGGCCCGACCGAGCCGCTCCGACAATTCATGCGCCGTTTCAACGCTGAGCGGCTGAACGTAAACAGCCCTCCCGATCTCGTTGTCCAAACGGCCCTAAAGAAAAGGCTGCGTCATAGAGGCTTGAAGAAATCTCTGCACAATGATCCCCCGAAAGATCTCGTTGGGATCATGGCGAGGGCCGAGCGCTTCATGTTGACCGAGGAGACCTTGGCCATCGAGGCAGGAAAGGCCAGACGAGGGACCAAGCACGGCGATAGCGAGTGACGCAGCCCCGAAGGGTACCGGACAGAGAAGAGGGCGAGAAACAAGCAGCGGAGGGAGGACACGAGGGACGCCACCCCGGACGTCGTCCTCACTCAAGTACAGAAGGAAGAGCGCGCTGATCGCCCCCCGCCGAAGACAAAAAGAGGGGGGGAAATGGGGAGAAGTATTGCAAGTACCACAAAGACAATGGCCACGACACTGAAGACTGCTGGCACCTAAAGAAGGACATCGAGAAGTTGATGAGCTGAGGGCACGCAAGGAACTTTACCGATGACCCGGCCCACGGAGAAGGAACATCCAAGCAGCCGGACAAAGGAAAGAAGGTCAACGCCGTCCAAGGACCCCTCCGCATCATAGAGTGAGCAGGCGAGGCCCCCCCCCCAGTCACCGCCTGGTCGGAAGGAGATTATCTAGGTTCACATCCCCCCGTCTTGCTTTATTTCTTTTTTCCTCCAAATGTACTAGTCCAATAGGACCTTTAAGAGTACAAATGCACTCCTTTTTCCTTTTCTTCATCTCTGGCGGAGTCAACATTTTGCTAATGCTGCATAAGAGTGAAGACCGCCACCTCACCGGACGGGGGGTCAATCAAAACTGGTCCTAAACCGAGGAGCTTCACCCTCGTTGACCGACTCCGACGCTCGTAAGTCTGGGGGCAATTCCCCCAGCCAGCACAGATGCTGACTGGTCCTAAGCCGATGAGCTTCACCCTCGCTGACCGACTCCGACACTCGTAAGTCTGGGGGCAATTCCCCCAGCCAGCACAGACGCCGACCGGTCCTAAGCCGAGGAGCTTCACCCTCGCTGATCGACTCCATCGCTCGTAAGTCTGGGGGCAATTCCCCCAGCCAGAGCAGACGCCGACCGGTCCTAAGCCGAGCAGCTTCACCCTCGCTGACCGACTCCATCTCTCGTAAGTCTGGGGGCAATTCCCCCAGCCAGCACAGACGCCGACCGGTCCTAAGCCGAGGAGCTTCACCCTCGCTGACCGACTCCATCGCTCGTAAGTCTGGGGGCAATTCCCCCAGCCAGCGCAGACGCCGACCGGTCCTAAGCCGAGGAGCTTCACCCTCGCTGACCGACACCATTGCTCGTAAGTCTGGGGGCAATTCCCCCAGCCAGCGCAGACGCCAACTGGTCCTAAGCCGAGGGACTTCTCCCTCGCTGACCTACTCCATTGCTCATAAGACTGAGAGCGACCCCCGCAGCCAGCGAAGACGGTTAGACCGACTCCATTGTTTATAGGACTGGGGGCACCCCCCAGCCAATAAGGACATCAACCGACTTGTCCACTCGAGGGACCAGGGGCGACCTCCCGGAGGAAGGAGGCGAGCGACCACCATCAGCAGAGGAGCCGAAGTCGCAGCAACAAAGCAAAATGCGCGGAAAATTCAAGTAGGTCAATTTCATTTCCAACAGTTAACCGAGGTACAAAAGTGTGTCTTTTTACAGGAAATCGAAGTGGAGGAATCTCCTTACAAATAATTCACTCTCGGCGAACAACAAAATTCGTCACCCACGAAAACTGGGGTGACGCCAACAGAGCAAAACTTGTCGACCAAGAACACAAAATTGCTGGCTTAAATGAACATCCTTGCAATCAGCAATTGTTTGCCCTGAAGCAGAGAGCTGGTAAAGATGCCAATGGAAATTGCGAGGTCAGGGATCCATTTCAAGTAGGCTGGGCCAAAGCGAAGCGGATGCTGAGAAATTTGAGGATAAAAACAAGGATGACAGGCCGGAAAGGACGACCTAGGGGACCCGGGCTCGGGAGGACGCATCCTCGGGAGCCTCGCCCTGCTCGGAGCAAGGGGGATCGGCAGGCGGAAGGGCTTGCAGGACGCGCTCCACACAATCCCGGAAGGAGGACTGGACGACTTCGACGATCCGGGGGCCGATAAGGTCTTCATACTTACCGAAGGCCTCCCTGAGGACCTCGAAGATCCTCTCCCCCAGAGTCCCGACGACGCCCCTCTCCACCTCATCCGCGAACCGCGCCACCTGACGCCGATCCGACAGTTCCCTCTGGAACTCCTCCCTCTCCAGGCGGAACGACTCCGTCGCTTCCCCGGCCGACCGTCGAGCGTCCTCCAACTCCCCCTGGAGATCGGCCACTCGTCCCTCTAGCTCGGCCACCCGGAGCTTGAGTTGCCGAGACTCCATCTGGGCCACCACCGCAGCTACCTCCGCCGCCCCAGCCCGCTCGTGGTCCTTTGCAGAGGACTCCTCCAGCTCCCTCAAATGGACAGCTCGACGCTGCGACTCGACAACGAGTGTTGAACCCTGAACGACAAGACATGAGCCAAGAAGAAAGCGAAGGAAAGAAAGGGACAGCGGGATAGCCAGACCTGCTGAAGGATCCAGACCAAGATGTCCGTCACCTTGTCGGCGGGGGCCCTCTCGAGGAGACCACGGTCCCAGGGGAGGACGGAGCCCTCAGCCAACTGCTGAGCCAAGGCTCGGTCGACAAACACCGAGTCCCTGGGGGTGACCTCAAGGGAGGCCGAGCAGCTCACCAACAGGGCACCGATTCCCGATAATGGAGGCAGGGCCGCTGCGACGGGGGTGGTCGTCAGGGTCACTGGAAGATCCTCGGCAGCCACCGCCGGGGGCACGGAGCGCACCGGACTGGGGGGATCCGCGCCTTCCTTCCTCCTCTTCCCTCCGTGAGGCTCGGTAGGCGCCGAAGGGGAGCGCTTTCGCCTCATGCCGCCTCCACCCTCGGAGACAAGAGGGGGCGCGCCAGGCGCAAGAGGAGCTACACCGGACCCATCATCACCCCCACCACTTGGGCCGGTGGGACGGATCCGGCTCTTGCGACCTCCCCGGGGAAGGGACTACCAGAAGTAGAGACGGGAGGCGCGGCCGCCACCTTGCCCACGGTGGGCTCGGCTCAGCGCACCTCCTCCTCGACAGTCCGCTGAGGCGCCCTTCTCGAGGTGCTGCCTCGGCTCCGAGCGGCTCCACACCGAATCAGCTCATCGACGTTGCGGGTGAACTCGCAACCAGCCATTCCTGCAAGCGAAACCGAAATCAAGGTAAGCCACGGGGCAATCCAGGACTAAAAAAGCGACCTACCCGGAGACCACAAGACGGCCTTCAGGAGTAGGTCGTCCAGCAAAGGCCAGATAGACTTCGCCTCTAAGGGGAGGGCCGACAGCAGCGCGACGGCCGCCTGATCAGCCTCGGAGAGGGTTAGCATTCGGGGAGGCCAACCTGACCCACCCCAACCTGTTAAAATCTGAGCATCCTCAAGGAAGACTATGAAGACATAACCCGAGCTCCAATCCCCCGCCCAGTGGGGTAGCCCGATCTGGCATTCCCTCCCCGCGCGGGCTCGGAGGTGCAGCCATGACCCTAGACCGACCGTCTGGATCTGATAAAAATAGACAGACCGCGAGTGCAGCAGAGCATCACAAAGCCTGTAAGAACTGCAACCGAACAAGGGGTAAACTGGCAAAGGGACACCATGAGGTACTCCATGACTTGGATAAAGAAGGGGTTGAGCGGGAAACGAAGACCCAGACGGAACATCTCGACGTAAACACCGACTTCGTTGCTCCTCGGAAGACAGATCCGCTCGTCGATGAAAGGGACTCGAACATCATACGGGTGACAGAGGTACCTTCCCCGAATCTCCACAGCCGCCAAAAAAGGAGTCCTCGACGGCGTTCTGAGGATAGCCAGATGTACATTAAGCCGCGCGGCAACCGACGCCACATCATCGCTAGCATAGTCTGGGAAGAGCTTCCCCTTCCCTTTGTCTCGGAGGGAACGGCTCCCCGGGGAGGAACCGGATCCCACAGATCGGGGCCCGCCACGCCTGGACTCAGGAGGATCCCTCACCCCTTGGCCAGAGCCACCTATCCTAAGAGCAGCCATAATATGAGGATGGGAAAGGAGTTACCTGCTTGTTTATTTGGAGAAGGCAAGAGAACGAAGGCGGCGGAAGACTCCGAGTTTGTGGAAAGCCCGGAACAGAGAGAAGAGCGAGGAAGAAGTTGGGATAAAATCAGCCGGTGCACTTATATACAAGACCCAGGGGCGAATTCAAAACGCCTGACAGGAACGCGTGGCAAGCCTCAAAGAGCCGGCGGCGTTTCGAAATCGGCGCCAAGGGAAATCCTATCGATCCGCCTCATCATGACCTTCACTTATGACCACGCCTCGACTGACGCACCAATCGGAACCCCAGGAGTCACATCGGTCGAACCGAACCGGCCAAGGCCGATCGGCCCAACCGATGGGGGCAATTGATACGTCTATTTTGCGGAGGCCCAACAGCATGGGCCCAAAGGCGTAGCCTACAACGCGAAATCGTGGGGGGTCCAAGCCCACCCAACGAAGCCCATGAGAGGACCCCGAACATCGATCCGACCCGACCCCGGAAACGCGCGAGTCACTCGCCCAATCCAGCGATAACCGTTCCCCCGGGCCCGCTGCCACTTAATGGCCGTTATGGGGAGGTGCTGGCATGGCGCGGGGAGCGGCGATGGGGAGGCGGATTGAGGGGGCACGATTGGGGGCGGACGAAGGATGTGAGTCATGGGTGGTCGCGACGAGAGGCCTATAAAAGGACTAGGAGGACGACTGAACAGAAGGCCGGATCTCATGTAACAAAACCTAAGGTACTCCATCAACGACCTAGTTCCCCCACTTCATCTCCTCCCCCCCGCTCACGCCGGAGGACGTCGTTCCGATATCCTCTCGAGTCGAACCGTCCCCGTCGAGCCTCCTCTTTCAGACTGTCATCTGACTTAGGCATCGGAGGGGATTTGGCCGGAACCAAGGTCCGGCCTCCCTGACGAGTGTTCTCGTCTGTTCAGGAAGACGTTAGATCCAAGTGCCGAAGCTTCCCTTCGACACCAGGCGAACGCCATCAAGCATCAGCCAAGGCATCGAGGCCACCCCTCGACGCCAGGAGAGACCGAGGCCGAGCGCATCCATCCGAGCCGAGGCTTCCCCTCAGCTCCACGCCGGCCGCGCATCAAGCGAGACGACCGAGGCTACCCCTCGTCGTCCGACTGACCGAGGCCGAGCGCACCCATCCGAGCGGAGGCTTCCCCTCAGCTCCGCGTCAGTCGTGTGTCAAGCCAAGGTGCCGAGGCTTCCCCTCGTCGCTCGACCGTCCGAGGCCGAGCACCTCACACCGGGCCGAGGCTTCCCCTCAGCCCCCCAGAGGCCGAGGATCCAGACCCGGCCCAACTGATGTGCTCTACGTTGACTACATCTCCGATTCGCGTCGCGTCTACACGCGCTCGACGCACCCAAGGGACCCTAGTCGGCCCCTTGACCACGTTGACCGGGCAGTCCACGGTCAACGATACTGTAGTGAGAAAACACTCTGAAACAGTCCCAGTGAAAATATGACATATTTATGTGACTAACATGTTCGCAATTTAAGAATTCTAACTCCAAATTTATGATAGAATTGTCAAGATACTTTAATCTACCTTTTCCTAAAACACGTAGCTAAATTACTTCATGAATTCGACTGATAAAGATACTCCAAATTAAACACTTCACAAAAATAAAAAACATCATAAACGACAAATACTTGAAATCTTGAATTTCGAAATACCTCGAGTCGCAGACATCATTTCTCGGTTGTTGGCCTAAAGAGTTTCTGCAAACACAAAACCCAGCAGAAGATTCTCTCCAAAAAACATCATATTCAATCCCAAGAGAATTCAAAACATCATATTTGTATAACTTTTATATTAAAAATTCCTATATTGTTTTTATACATATGATCAAGAAGTTGAATTGAAGTTGAAGTGCAAATTTAGAATAATGAAACTTTTACAAAAGAAAGCAAAGTAGATACATGTAGCTCTAACGTATTCCATAATCATGTCTCTGACCATATTTTCATTGTAGTAAGCTACAATCTCCAAAAGGCAACTTGTACACGAATTCAAAATTTCATCACTACAGTAGCAAAGCCTCCTTAAATATATGTTTAAATCTATGTCCACTTGTAATCATTTTCATCAACTTAATGCACATCAACATATACTTCTAGCAATGATTTCACATTACATTTAACCATTGCTACTTATTATAACACCAAAGAAATCTGTAACATACTATGTTTAAAAAAATTCGGTTCTATTTTGCATCATTCAAATATAGAGCAAGTATGCAACACTTATGTTTCCTATGATTTATTTTACACTCCAGTTTGACAATAAATCATCAAAATTTTATCTGTGGCTAGATATTATGAAGACTTTGTTAAAATGATTTCAATTTTCAAGCACATACCAAGTTGGGGGGAGGCCGTTAAAATTTTATATGTACATACATGTTATCACCTTCCCTCGGAAAATATAGTTCAGTTAAAAATGTATATACATGCTATCACATTTCCTAAGAATATATTTAAATCCAATATCAAGGGAAACTGAAGAGTACCAAGGAGGAAGTGGAAGAGAGCTTGTCAACCCTATGAAGCGGAAGGCAGGATACAAAAGAATCATAACAGGTAAGTTCACACATAGATGGAAAAGAATTAGGTAGACTATGCATCTCCCCTGAGCAATTGGGGTGTTACTCTTTTTCTGCAGCACACTTAGTTAGGTGTGTTTCAATCTCGACACAATGTTTAAAAAATACAGATGATGCTAACACACATTTGTTGTTTGTTGGAAATGATACAGGGAACAATTGACAAACACAAAAAGGTGTTGTTAAGGAGAGACTTGAAATTTAACACATGAAAACACCCAAAAGGTTATGATTATTTTTCCTAATTATGATTAATAATATTTAACAATGAATTATATTTGGTATGAGACAAATTATATCTTCTATCCCAATATCAAAGAAAAACATTTTTAAGTAACTCAAATCGATGGATGTCTCCCATTCCAGTCTCCGGAAAAATCCCTCACTTTCCAAATCTAAATTTAAGCCACCAGATATAGAAATCAATGAAACTCACTCATTCCCAACGAGCCGAATATTATGGGCTCCAAGAACTGAAATGAAATACAAATGTAGATGTTTACTTACTTCAATCCCTTACATAGAAATGAAAATTTAATCTCAAGGAACAAAAGTGTAAGCTGACATCAAATTTGGAAAAATAAGTGCAAACATATGAAAGAGAAACAATCTTCAACAGAACTAATGAAGCATGTAGTGAGGATCTCAAAGGTGAGTTAAACTATTGTCAGCATATTCAGATTTTTTAGGATATAAAAGAACCAAGAGCATTAACATGCATCAATCTGATTTGAATTGCAACATATTCCTAAATCCATGACTCCAATAACAGAATATGGAAGGTATCGGTCAAGAAGATATACATTATAAACACATCTTTTAAGGCTACAAAATGACTGCATAAATAAAAAAGAACGATATGAACATTTGTACTCCAAGGAGAAGCCTAAGCATGATCAGTTACATTGCCCTTAAGAAGTAGAAATCTTGAACTGCACTTTTCATATTGGTTTCCATATATTGTGCTACAAAAACAATGTTAATCACAAAGACAGTTTTTCTTACGGAATTCACTGGCAAAATTGTTAGTAGTTGTACATAAAGTTACTTTGGTCATTATCTTAATGTCACTAATCCTCCTTGATGTTGGGAGCTGGCTAGTTAATTATATTCATTATCCACCGACCACATCATTTCAATATATCTATTTACACATACATAAAAGAAAGGCTACAACCGCATGCGATGCTACAAGCTACTCATGCATTTTGCTCAGAGTTACAGTTACGATCACCATATAATTAAGTAATACACGGAAGAAAAAAATTCAGAAAGTTACAGGAAAGAAATTGATAATAAGAGAGACTAAAGTTTAAAACTAAGCCAGAATGCTATTATCACTGCAAGCAAGTGGTTGTTTGCTGCACATGCTCGGTAAAGCTAAGGAGATGATGGAAGGGTGTCAGAGCAGGAGAAATCTGCTGGGTATAGAGTGGAGCCAAAAGAGACATCAGGTGTTCTTCTCAAAAATCTCAATAATATAAAATCTCTAGAGTGTCATTTGATCATAGATTTCATCGGGTGTCCCTATCAGCCTGTAAATACATCATTGGAAACAAAGTGCAAAAATTTCATCATCGATATAGATTGATTTGATTCCACGAGCAATTGGAGAGCTTACTGGCTCTTTTGAATTTCAGGAGCCTCATTTGTTAGAGAGTGATAGGATACTGTCTTCACCTCTGATATCTGAATTCACCTGCACCATCAAAATGAAGATGATATTAGGATGAAACACAATACTGATATGCAAATCTTACTCATATATCACAAATATGACAGATTAAAATAACTGCAGGACTACTGAAATTAAACTAATACCTTAATTTCCCAAAGACCACAACTGTGGGCTTCATGTCATTAGACAATACTGAAATCATTTGTATACTGAGTTTGTTCATCAGCAGATTCTGTCAGGGGGACAAAAATTTTGCTTAGCCTGAGCAGTGGCCTCTCCAGTAAGATGAACTTGACAACTGGCCATCAAAATGCAGCCTGAGACAACAGAAGATTCAGCCATGCAAAGAGGCCAGAGAAAGCTATCATTTTTTCAGGAAGCTAACTATGCAAAGTGGTACCCAAAAATTATACTTTTATTGGAAGATCTCAATTTAGTTATCTCCTCTAATTCACTGACTAATAAATATTAAAGAAACTTAAAAACAAAAATCCATATGTTTCAAATATAAAGAAAAAATGAACTAAAAGAGAAAACACTAACCCCTGTGAGCCTTCGAATCCTTTGATGGATACCGGTAATTTGATTGTCCAAATACTCGTGGATCAGATCAATTTGCAACTGTGTTTCATTAGAACTCCCTTTCTGCTATAACTTAAGCACTTCTCTGTTTTTTTTCAAAGAAACCAGTTAACAAAATTGAAAATGTTTTTTGCAACTATGAATCTTTTGATTTTATTATTGTTAATTCTTTACTATAAAGAAATCTTGCAAATATGACATAAATTGCTATTATGCCATAAATTCTTTACTATAAAGAATATGCCATAAATTCTTTACTATAAAGAATATGCCATAAATTCTTTGCTTTAAAGAATTGCTATTATAGTAATTTCCTATAAAGAAACCTTTTGATATTTATTACTGTAAATTCATTAGTATAAAGAAATCTTGCAAATATGTCATAAATTGCTAATATGCCATAAATCTTTACTATAAAGAATTTGCCATAAATTCTTTACTATAAAGAATTGCTATTATAGTGATTTCCTATAAAGAAACTTTTTGATATTTATTACTGTAAATTCTTTGGTATAAAGAAATCTTGCAAATATGCCATAAATTGCTATTATGCCATAAATTCTTTACTATAAAGAATTGCCAGTACTGTGATTTCCTATAAAGAAATCTTTTGATATTTATTACCATAAAGAATTCACTGTTGCAAATTAAAATAGAAAACACTAACCTCTTTGAGGCTGTGAATCTTTTGATGGACACCAATAATTTGCAAATGGATTGCAGTGGAATTCACAACTGCCGCCATGTAAGCCTGCACTACAAAAAATTTTGTTTTTTCAAAGAACCCAGTTAACAAAGGACGAAGCATAATTTCTGAATCATTTCATAATAGATAGATGAATCCTAATAGAAAAAATCAGACCCACCCC
>JAULAV010005718.1:0-29615 GCA_030789695.1 Scilla litardierei
ACAACCAAAATTGAGCGAAAAACCAACCTCTCTCTACAACCGCCTCAATCAAGGCTAGAGATACTCGATCCCAACAGAATCTGCAACGATTCTTAAGTTGATGAAAAACCACCCAAGCCTTCGATGGCAATAGCCAGCAACCAAAACAGCCTCCCAACTACAATACGATACACAACGACCAGCCTCATACAGCATCGCAAAAAAAAATCTGATCTCGAATGTTGGACATTATGTTCAACGTAATGTACGACACATTATTCAACATTCGCCATACACACACTGAGAACATCCATAATGAACCCATTGTGCCATTAACAACAACAAAATCATATACATATGACATAACAATCTCCCCCTTTGGATTTTAGCGGCACAATCAAGAATAAACACAGTCGAGATCAAGATGAAAGACATTCTGGGGAATAACACAGTACAGTATGATGAAGACAATCATACAGATGATATAGCAGAGAGACAGCACACAGCTGCATACAGCATACACCACAAGAGAACACCCCAGCACACCACACCACCACCACAAGGATACAAGGTCACATCCAACACCATATACAACCAAAATAATCTCCCCCTTTGGGCCACAAAAAGACAAAGAACATACCTTACTGAGTACCACTTCCTAAAGATAGGTTGGACTTAAGCTGTGAAATTCTGTTCTGAAGTAAAAGCTTGTGAGATTCCAGTAAAACCTTCTAACTTTGAAGAAGGAGTAGCTGATCATCCACATTCTTCACAGCCTTTTCGAGCACTAGAATATCTTCTAGAATAATAGACTGTCCAGCCATGGAGTCAGACGAAGATGGAGGCTCTTTGACCGCAGATGCAGATGCAGATGCAGATGGGGGGAACAGGAGAGGTGGGTACAGACTTCTGAGGAGATGATGAGACAACAGATATATCATCGATTTTACCTGCCACAGACTTGGTAGTAAAGCTAATCCCTTCACAAGTCAAAGCAAGCTCAGATGAGTCAGGGACAATCCGCAGGGAGAAGAGCACCATGGATATAAGTGAGGCAAGAGGAAGGGAAGAAGATGGTGCAGAGGACTCTGAAAGAGATAGAATGGAGTCGAAAATGATCCGTCCCAGATTGAAGGACGTCTTGTTCCCAGCCGCATAAATTAGCTTGCACATGGCCGTAGTTACGACAGACATATTAGTGGTGGGCAGCCAGTTACGAGTAGCAATCCGATAAAGCAAGAAGTATTTAGCTGTCAGAGCAGAAGATGAAAATGAAAAAGATTTGGGCCAACATTTGTACTGTCCTCTTGTGGCAGTCTTCACAAAAAGATCGAAGTCATCACCAACAGAGATTCCATAAGCAGGCAGATTCTGATAGCAGGGCCACTTCAGAATTTTGGTAATCAATGATGGAGAGAAAGGGACTACCTTGCCCCTAATATAGGTCCTGAAAGCCCATCTAGATGAGGAATCCCCTGAGGATTTGGACGGATTGCAATAAAATTTCCGATCTAAGACAGGATAAATAGTCTTAAAACAACTCGCTACACGGAGTAGATCAATCTCCTTGAAGAAGGATATGAACTGTGTCTTTGCAAAAGAGGACATGGCTACAAATTTTTCGCCTAGAATGGACCTCTCAGAGTATGTGGACCATCTCTTTTTGCAGGACAGGTCAAAGAAAGTCTTGGATAAGGCATCAGATACCGAAAATGGAGACAGATGAGGGGAACCTGTAGGGCCATCCATCTTGGACTTCTTAGATGGAGATGGAGTATTCAATCTGGAAGCAGCAACACCCTTACGAGAGCCAGATCTAGGTTTGCGAGAGTGCGGTGGTAACAGATCCTCAGTAAGAGAGGCAACTAATGGGTCTCCTTCCACTGGCATAGCAGTCATCTCTTCAGCATTGACACTGGGATCAATATATGGTGCAACATTTGGTGCAACATTGACACTGGGATCAACATTGACTATGGGATCAACATCTGAAGAGGGAACCCCATCTGGCATATCTGTTGTGCCATCTCTTAGGATCATACTAGGAACATCAACTGGAACATCAACTGAGACAGTTCCTTCATCTCCAGCCTGAGTACCTTCTAACATATCATCAGGTACCTCAGCTTCTACACCCACATCAGACATGATTTTCTATCCTGTTTCAGCAACCAACTCTTCCATATTAGATTTTGCAGCCATAACAGGGATAATAGGATCAGCAAACATATCTGCAGACACTTGAGGTTGATCCTTGTCAAGACAGACACCACTTTCATGATCATTGTGATCCTCACTGGAGACTACACTACTTGTAAGAACAATACAGGCATCACAACCTTCAGCAACACCCTCAAGAAAACTAGAATTAACATCATCATCAACATCTGGAAGAAGCTTTTCAGTAGACACGGAGGATTCGGAATCAGAGATCTCTACTACTACTATTTTGAAATAGTCACAGCAGATCTTCTCAGATTCCAGGTATGAATAATGATTTTGTTATCCGTAGGCACTTCCACACTAATCAATTTTCCACGAATCTTTCTATGAATAAGCGGGTCAACATAAACCTCAGAAAGATCCAACCACGAGAGATCTAATCTTTGCCCCGTCCTTCGGAGGTACCAAAACCAATCTTGAAAAATGACAGGATGAGGCAACTGATCATCTTCAACTGACGAAACCCTAGAGGCACGAGGCACCGTCCCCTTTCGTTTAACTCGAGAAGATGAAGACGAAGATGAAGTTCTCTGAGATGAAGCGGCCTGTCGAGAAGAGCGGCGAGGGTTCGGAGAGGATTTTTGACTCTGAGCGCGCCCCATTTGATGAAGGGAGACATGGAATTTCTTTACTGGAGAAAAATCAAGAACCCTATGAGCACTTTGAAACTTTTTGAAATGAACTTGAGAAGCAAAGAGCGCCGAGAGAGGAAAAGCCTAGATAATAAAGACTGGGCAAATAAAGAACCCCCAAAGAAAAATATATACCCAGAGTCCCCTTAATGTTGCAACATAATGTGCAACATTATGTATAACATGAAGTGTAACATTAAATACGAACAGCCCAAGAGCTTGTCGCGATTCTTCAAATCTGCTGGAGTCCAAGGGTTTAGTAAAGATGTCAGCTAATTGACTGGTAGTAGCAACATACTCCATGACAAGAACATTCTTTTCAACTAGTTCTCTGATTAAATGATGTCGAATGTCTATATGCTTGGTCATGGAATGTTGAGCGGGATTCTTGGATATATTGATGGCGCTCTGGTTGTCACACAAAACAGTCAAGACATCTTGCTCCACACCATAATCTGTCAACATTTGTTTCATCCATAGGAGTTGTGTACATCCATCAACCCTCCTCATTTGTAATATAGAAGTTTCACAGCAAGTATTTGCTTAACCGTACATTTAACAAACCTGAAAATGACCATGAGTACAGAAGTAGGTAGTGTGATCCTGTTTGAAGTGACACCAATGTTACCAAAATGAAAGCTGCCGTCGACTTGGAAAATATCAGACTTGACTGATTGCAACATGCCCATACTTATCTCTATGGCAAAACCTCATGTGATTTTCTCCCTCTTGTCTGTTGTTTTGTTCTGAATGCCAAGTTTCAAATGCATGTAGATAATTCTAGCTGGCATCGATACTCACCGTGTTTACACCTTGAGTCCGAGTATGTCCATTTTTGGGTATTAATCCGACTGTTGTCAAATAATTGCAGCGAATCCTTCCAAAATGCCATCATTATATATATACTAGTCATAACCCATGACCAGAGGGCACGGAGGCAGTCGTCGCCCGGGCGCAAATGTGGAGAGAAACAGTCGCCAAAGTGAAAAAAGCGTGGATGTGTGTGTGTGAGGAGGGTCGGGGGAAAAAGAGGAAAAGAAGGGACTAAAACGCAAAAAAATCACCAAAACCCATCCCAAACCCAAGTCCAGAACCACACCCAACCCCGACGTGGTGTCCCAGTCAGTAACGAAAAATATGACTGGGACAAAACCGCCACAAAACTGCCACGTATGACAAAGTTCGTGAATTGTATGTGGATAGGGAGATAGAGTTCTGCTTCTTTCTGTACCAGGAAACAAGATTATTTCCCACGTAAAAACATTCTCCTGTGGTACTTTTTCTGTCATCTGCATTTCTTGCCCAATCAACATCAATGTAGCCTGAGAGTAAGGTATTAGTGTCCTTAGAATACCAAATACCATAATCAGCTGTCTCGCTGATATATCTTATTATACGTTTCACAACAGTAATATGGGATTCTTAAGGACAAGCTTGGTAGCGTGCACATACCCCAACACTAAAGCTGATGTCTGGCCTGCTAGCTGTCAGATACAGTAAACTTCCTATCATACTTCTGTATAATGTGACCTCAACTGATTTCCCACCATTATCCTTAGATAGCTTTTCAGTTGTGGACATATGGGTATGAACTTGCCGAGCATTTTCCAGATCAAACCTCTTAACAAGATTCTTAGCATACTTACTTTGAGAGATGAACAGCTCGTCACTAGATTGCTTTACTTGAAGTCCAAGAAACATGTTTAATTCACCAACCATGCTCATCTCAAACTCTTTCTGCATGCGGGCAATGAATTCATGTACCAATTATTGTGAAGTGGAGCCGAATACTATATCATCCACATAAATCTGAGCAACAATAACAGCTGACCTGGTTCTTTGAACAAATAATGTCTTGTCAGCTCCTCCGCATTCATAGCCTTTTTGGAGAAGATAGTTGGTCAACCTTTCGTAGCAAGCCCTTGGTGCTTGTTTCAGACCATAGAGAGCCTTCTTCAATCGGTAGACATGGTTTGGTAGAAATGGATCTTCAAACCCCTTCGGCTGTTCGACATACACCTCTTCATTCAATATCATATTCAGAAACGCACTCTTCACATCCATCTGATGGAACTTGAAATTGAAACTACAGGCCACTGACAAAAGTAGTCTGATAGATTCTAGCCGAGCTACAGGCGCAAACGTCTCATCAAAATCAATACCCTCAATCTGAGTGTATCATTGAGCCACCAGTCGAGCCTTGTTACAAGTGACATTTCCCTTCTCATCGGTTTTATTCTTGAATATCCACTTTGTCCCAATGACATTTAACCCTTTCGGTCTCTCAACTAGGCACCAGACATCATTACACTGAAATGATTCAGCTCTTCTTGCATGGCTAACACCCAGAAATCATCAAGAAGTGATTTCCTTACATTCTTTGGTTCAACAATAGACAGAAAGCAAATGTATCCGGCAAGATCACGATAGTTGACTTGACTAATACCTCGTGTTCGAAGTCCATCTTGAACATCACCAATAACAAGTTCAAGGGGATGGTTCTGTATGATTTTAGTGATCCCTCTTGAGGAGTGAGTATCATTTCCCTCCGTCAGTGGTTCCTCTACGGATGTTGAACCCTGTGTTACAACATTTTGTTCAACATTACCTTGTGTTGTATCAGATGTCGTAATATTTTGTTCAACACAGTCTTCTTCATCAGCGCCTTCTTCCTGAGGAGTTGTCCCTTCATTTATAACAGCTTCTCCATGATCAAAGTTGTCGACAACAACATTAGTTGACTCCATCATGACATCTGTACGATGATTTAGCACCCAGAAAGCACGGCTAGTAGTAAAATATCCAAGAAATATCCCTATGTCGCTCTTAGCATCAAATTTTCCCTTAGGGGTCCGATCCTGCAAGATATAACATTTGCTTCCGAAGATATGAAAGTAAGATTCATCAGGTTTTTTACCTTTCCAGATCTCATATGGAGTCTTCTCCGTTCTGGGTCTTAGATACACTCTATTTATGGTGTAGCATGCAGTGTTGACAGCTTCTGCCCGCCATCTAGCACTGACCTCCCTGGCATTCAGCATCACGCGCGACATTTCTTGTAAAGTACGATTCTTCATTTCAACCACTCTATTCTGTTGAGGGGTCGTAGGGACTGAAAACTCATGAGCAATTCCCTGTGCTTAACAAAAATCAGCAAAAGAGTGATTCTCGAACTTCTTGCCATGGTCACTTCGAATCCTGATGGTCTTTCCAATGAAGTTTCCTTTCTCAGTCTGAAGGCGGGTGCATAGCTTCTTGAAAGCATCAAAAGTGTCTGATTTCTCCTTGAAAAAATTTACCCAAGTAAAGCATGAGAAATCGTCAACACAAACATAGATGTATTTCTTAAATCCCATGCTAACTTCTGTTGTGGGTCCGATCAGATCCATGTGTAGCAGCTCCAAATTCTTAAATGTGGTGATATTCTGAAATTGTCTATGACTAGTCTTCTTTTGTTTTCCTAGTTGACAAGAACCACATACACCTTCTCTTCTATTGTTTATGACCGGTATCCCACAAACAGCTCCCACTTTGGATATCGTCATCAATGTCTTGTAGTTGAGATGCCCTAGCTTTTGGTGCCACTGCTCAGAGATATCAACACTTACACTAAGGCAACTGTTAGCTTCCTGTAGTAGATAGCAATTGTCAGCAGATCTTTTCTCAGTCAGAATGCAAGTTCAGCGGAACATTGAGAACCACACACTTGTTTTTGGTAAACTGAACAAACAAACCTTGGTCGCACAATTGACTTATGCTAATAAGATTAGCCTTCAAGTCTTCTACATGCATCACATCCTTTAGAGTAATAGATCCCGTCATCTTCAGTTCTCCCTTCCCAATGACTTTGCTACTTTGACCGTCACCAAATGTAACATGACCTTTGTTGCCAGTAGTATATTCAGTAAGAAGACTTCGATTACCAGTCATGTGCCGGGAGCATCCACTGTCGAAGTACAACATGTTTTCTGAAAAAGCAATCATTGAGGTGTAAGCAACCAAACTGAGCAGTTCAGATTTCCTAACCCACTTTTCATGAGCCGTTTGCCAGGATGTCCATTGTTTCTTCCTTCATGCTGATGCTTCATACGACTAAAACAATTCATGTCTATGTGCCCTATAAGCTGACAGTAATTACACACGGAACGCCTGGATGTTGCACTCCTCTTCAGCTTTAACTTCTGATCTCCTTGCTCGAAATGCCTCATCTTCTTCTGACCTTCAATAACTGGGACATGTCTTTCCTTGGATGTATGAAGATAGCCTCCTCTATTGTACCCTACACATGTACGATCTCCTGAGACTTTCCCCATGTTTAGAATGTCGTCGAGCTTTGTCTTCCTGGAGTTCCACTTGTTGAGAATGTTTTCTACCTTTTTGGCTCTGAGAAGCGTTCTCCTGAGTTGGCTTTCGAGATTCCTGAGATTGAGCTCAGTCTTTAATAGTTGATCCCTAATCTCATCCTTTTCACCTTTCAGTCTGACATTTTCCTTCTTTAAGGATTTGTTGATCTCACAAATCTTCATCCAATTTGTGAACATAGTTTGATAGGCAGACCGAATATCATCTTCATCAACCTCCTCATCACCACATGCTTCTGAACCAAAATCACTGTCAGATGTTGTACTATATGTTATAACATTCTTTCTGACATTTCCAAGTTTATTCTCCAATGTTGTACAAGTTGTGACAACACTTGGTCCAACATAACTAGAGATGTCACAATCGGATTGATCATCCAGAATGGCTGTAAATGCAACATAATTGCTGATGATGTCCTCATCTCCAGCACTTCCTTCGGACTCCTCATTACTCCAGGTACTGGCTAATGATTTTCCTTTTTGTTTCTTGAGAGTATTAGCACATTCGGCTTGTATATGACCAAATCCCTCACACTCCCTATATTGTATTCCCCTGCCTTTGCTCTTTGGTTCATACTTCTGTACGGGACGACTGATACCCTTTCCTACGGTATGAGGATTCGGTCGCATTTCCTTGTTGACAGATCTGAAGTTCTGGCCCCTGTTGCTGATCTTCCTCATCATCTTGCTAAAGTTCTTAGTTAACAAGGCGATGTCATCTTCAAGTTCCAATTCATTTTCTGACTTTGGTGCTTCACTAGCTTCCACCTTTAGAGCCACTCCTTTGTCTCGTTTATTTTGCTTCAAATTCATTTCATAAGTCTGAAGAGACCCTATTAGTTCATCCAATCTCATAGTAGATGTGTTCCTCACCTCTTCCATAGCTGCAATTTTTGCCAAGAGCTTGTCAGGTAGAGATCTCAGAGTTTTCTCAACTAACTTCTTTTGGGAGTACTTCTTCCCCAGTTGGAATGCCTGATTTGTTATATCACGTAATCTTCCATTGAATTCAGCCACAGTTTCATCATCATTCATTCTGAGATTTTCAAATTGAGAGACAAGCATTTGAAGTTTAGAGACTCTTACTGTACTCGTCCCTTCATGAATATTCTGAAGAATGTCTCACGCTTCCTTTGCGTACTCACATGTAGAAATTAACTTGAACTGCTCTTCATCCACTGCAGTAAAGATATCATTCACGGCCTTAGAATTTCCCAGAGCAGCTCGTTCTTCTTCGGGACTTCAGTCTTTAGCCGGTTTGAAGTGTTCCTTTCTTTCTTCGTCATCTTGAATTGGCGGAGTCCATCCTTCTATCGTTGCCACCCAAGACATCTCATCGAGAGACTTGATAAACGCGCGCATCCGAGACTTCCAGTGAGTGTAGTTAGTTCTAGTGAGCAACGGAGGCCAAGTCACGGATGCACCTTCCTTCGTGTTCATGGATGGCGTACTAAAAGACAAGATCACACCCACTTTGATACACAAAGTAGCATAGATGACCTGCTCTGATACCAAATGAAATTTAGTACGCAAGCTCAAACGATAAACACATAGAATCAAAACAGTACTCAAGATGACACAAAGAAATTGGTAACGCAGTTCGGTGCGCACACCTACATCTGCAGGGCCTCGCCAAAAAAATCAAATTACTCCACAAGTATTAATGATTACAAACACCAATACCACGTATTACTAAGGGGAACAATCTCCCCCTCAATACAAACCGTTAGGGATGATTTCAATCAATCCCCGTGGAGTAATTTGCGCAAGCTCTCTTAGCGTGCAAGATCCCCTTGCAATACTGACAAAAGATCAACTCCCTTGATCCCCTGCCTCTGTAGTAGTCAGCCTCTTCCCGGAGCTCCTTACAGCTTTCGCAAAAGTTGTCCTTCAAGTCGTAACCCTAGCCGCCAATCACCACTTGCCTTTTTAACCGAACTCACCTCCTCAATGATGAAGCCATTAAAGGAAGTACAAGCAATCGAATCTGGGGAGATTGGCAGTCCGCAATTAGCGAAGTCAAACTAGGAAATTTGTTTTCCGTCACAACTGCCAAAAACAGCAACAACCATAATTGAACAAAAAACCAACCTCTCTCTACAACCGCCTCAATCAAGGCTAGAGATCAGAATCTGCAACGATTCTTAAGTTGATGAAAAATCACCCAAGCCTTCGATGGCAATAGCCAGCAACCAAAACATCCTCCCAACTACAATACGATACACAACGACCAGCCTCATACAGCATCCCAAAAAAACCTGATCTCGAATGTTGGACATTATGTTCAGCGTAATGTACGACACATTATTCAACATTCTCCATACACACTGAGAACATCCATAATGAACCCATTGTGCCACTAACAACAACAAAATCATATATGCATGACCTAACAAAAACTATGTGCAGCTTGGTCCATGGACCAACGCTGCAATCATGGGCATACATACACATAACATGTGCAAAGGATAGAAAGAACCACTCACCATAAGATGTCAACAACCTCAAATCAGACAACCAAAAGGAACCGTGTTCTCTTAAACATCACAGCAAAGAACATAAAACTTAAAACGACAACAAGATATGTATGTAAACATCTTAGGTCTCGAAGCCTTTTAAGATTGTCTCTTTTGTCTCGTAGCTATTTGAGAAGTGTCTTTGCAGGTGGGTATAATACAAGTGGATAAGATTTTGCGGTATCCATTAACATCTTCCAAGGATAAAAGACGGCAGCTTAACGTGACGCATATCGCTACTTGGTCAAGTAATATATGAACAAGAAAAGGGCCACGAAAGATGCCACAAGGGTGGCCATCCTGCGACTGGATTTCGTCTCAAACACCTGGTTAGATATAATGTAACATGATTAGCAGCGTAACAGAGAGCAGGGCTGTTGCATAAGTTGAAAACTTTGTACCATCTTGAATCGGTCCATGGTGCCAGAAAGGACACCCCTTGATGAATCCATATCGTTTCCCTGAATGCAATACGAGCGGATCAATTAACAATTTTTAGTCACACCATTCAACATGCATGGGGGGGGGGGGGGGGGGGGGGGGGGTGAGTGAGTGGGGGGGGGGGGGGGGGGGGGGGGGTGGGGGGGGGGGTGGGGGCGAGAGGGACGTATACCATTCGGTCCAGTACACGGTTATGGCTTTCAACCTCTTCATGTATATCACCTGTCAACTGCCAACAACAAATATTTCCATCAAATTTGTTGCGGAATATTCTAATAAAACAGTACAGCAACTGCAATATATAACTCCATTAGCATGGATGCCATAAACTACATAGAGTTTAGGATTAAGATTTGCACACAATTGATACTGTTCAAGACTCTATCTATGTTCCACTAATTTTATTTGGAAAGTATACTTGCATAGACTCTTATCTTAGCTTATATAATGATTACATAATAACGGGGCAGAATATGAATACAATCTTGTTGAACAATATCAAACCGACAGGCAAGTTGTTCCTTCTTCTAAATATCTGACATCAGACATATTGTTCAAAAAATCATGAACATATTCTTATGCCCACTTCATTCTAGGGGACGCAAGTGACATAAAAAGAGAACTAAGAAAAGAGAAGGAATGAGTGAAACCTGAAGTCAATATGCAATGTAGTATATATTTCTTATGTGAAATCCAGCGTGTGCTTCCTCACACTAGACACAGTTTAGCTCCACTACCATTATCGCGCAATTGTAAGAAATCAGGAGATGCCAACTTGCTAAGAGCATATTGTTACCAATCACATCGCATATCAATAATGGGCATCCATAGACTGATTCTGTTCTGTCTCAATTAGCTGATTAAAAAAAGCGTATGGCGTCTGATTTGCTTTGTCAATAGATTCTACTTGTTCTACAGAACCATATAATAACATATAAAACTTCCATATAAAGAACAGTTGTACTAATAATCGTACAGGTCGTATGCCTGTTTGTAACCAGCATTGATCTAATAATGAGACCATGGTAACTTGTAATACAACAACAATAAGAGCAAAGTCTACATGAATCCTTTCTCATCTGAGAACTAGTAAGCACCACAAATTGGAAAATATACTGTTCGGTTGCATAATGGTTTGGAATTTGGATTGGGCCATTAAGATGCAATACTAAGGTATAACTTACCCTTTTGAGAATATTGACTCTATCTTGCAGACCATCAAGACCTCTCTCATTTTCATGCTCATCAATTTCATGAGAAGAGTAGGCCTGGATCCCACCTTCCTCAATGCCATCAAATAGAGCAGCTCTGTTGCTGCGATAATCCCTGCGAATCGTCAGTATTCACAATAAGAGCTAGGTAAAACCTATGGTGAAAAAAACATCGATTTGACCTACAAGTTGGGCAAAAGTCAGGTTTAACATGTTTCCTATGAGCAACGGATATGAACCATACTCAATATAATGTATGGATGTCAACATCCATCAAAAAACACACACATGATAAGTACGAAGTCAAAGAAAGACTCCAATGGTTTCATGTTTTATTTCAATGTGAAGATGTTTAGTACATTAGTCATAATACTGACATGAACCTTACATGTCCCAAAGAGCGGTAGTGTAAAATAAAGTTTGATATTTGTAATGGTTTTATGAAATGACACATGATCCATGAACAATAATCATTGCACAAAAATTAAATCGTAGTGAATGGTGGCCACATGAATCTCCTTTCTTCCCATCCTCCATCGGGCACCCTGGCCAGGAACTCTCCACGCCAAAGATCTGACGTGCCCAAACCTAACCCTACTCTCCATGTCAGAGATAAAAAAACGTAAGCTTCTCCTTCCTATCTCGTCAACAATCTATCGCTGGATATATTAAATGGTTCATGTATTCTTGTTAAGGGTTTATGCTAGGTTTTTTGAAAAAATTTCGCTAATGGCATTTTCATAAAAGCAAATGTTTGCTTCCCTAAAGATCTCTCGATATGTAAAATATGTTAAATGTAGGACAAAAGAACATGACAATAAATATATGTGTTCAATGGAACAGATAATGATTAGGATGTATTCTATTACAAATAAAAAGAAAACAATATAAATTTCAATGACCAAATACATAACTTCTAACCAAGTAACAAAATCAAACAATTTTTTAAAATAGATCTATATTCCTAACCTAGTAAAAGTGATATTTAAGCTTTGTTGATATAGTACCCATTTAGTTAAAAAGATCATTTTATATACTTCTTTAAGAGATGTGTGGCTCTAAAGTATCTGACACACAACCTTACCTTCAGGTTTTTCCTAAAACTTGGCAATGCTCCAACAAATGACTTTTTTGGGTTTTTAAAATAAAAGGGTCCAATAGGTGTCAAACAAGTATCCGGCAAGTGTCAATGTTCGACACTAACACGTCACTCGGTTTAAATTGTCCATGCTTCAAAGTTCTTTTATACTTTAGGGCACTGGTTAATATAACTTAATTTGATGCGATGGTTGGAACTAATACATGATAAATATAATTGTTTTGGTGATGATGATTGTTGCTTGAGTTCGGCCGAAAATTTTATCATGATCATTCCTATATTTAGAAATTAAATCAAAGCCTGAGTTTGGAATTAATAGCAGCAATGAAAGATAGGACATGACTTACGGGGTCTTTATCCGTTCACTCAATAAATAAGTGCAATGTAAAACCCCATAGTTAAACAGAATTGCCTAAGCCATTCATACTTCCTAAATTGGTCCACCTTGGTCATTGGTCTCCAGGAGGACTTTGTGCAAATACCTTCTAAGGTTAACCAGACAATTTCTCCTGTTGAAAATGAGTATACGACGATGCAAGGTTGGGTCGGGGAAACTGCTTAAGGCGACATAATTAATAAGAAATTTTTAACACACAAAATAAAGAGAGCTTATCACATTGCTTCATATTTCAAAACAAAGACACCCACTGTTTTAATTTTCCGGGCCTTATGCAATTAGGTGAACATCTGTTTCTTTAAATCAAGATTGCAGTGAAGTCATTCGACTCGGATTAACAATAGTAGTGAATCAATATCTCTAGGTCAAGCACGCATGAATGGCCCTGGATAACCAATGTGGTGATTTGATGGCTCGATATTCTATATGAAGATTCTAGTTCAACATTCTTCAATAGAATTTCAGTTAGAACTCAACAATCCTCATATGTCTTTCGCTCTTGAAAAGGTTCATTGTATAAAATTTAAACAAAAAAGGCAATAATTCGATCGAACCGCTAGAAATTCGGTTTCTTGATTATTCGGTTTCGAATTAAAGCAATCTAAACAATGAAGATCAACCTAAGTTAGGGCAAAGGAATTGCGAGAGGATGAATTTATCGATTCCATCAAGAACTTCGAAAGGCGAGGGCTTACCTCAGGCGAGTGCCGGAGCCAAACTGATTCATCGCCGCCTGTCTCCTTTTTCCCTCCGCGCGAGATTCGCCTGCTGCGGGAAGCGAGATCCGATCCAAATAGAAACCCTAATCGAATCGAGAATTCGAGATCTGGCGTAGATCTAAACCGACGCGAGGCAGTAGCGAGGGGAATGAATTAGGAAATTTTGGCCATTTTTAAATCGGGATCTATTAACCAGAAATAAATAGAACAACCCGTGCACTTTGTGCACGTGCACCCGAGAACTATACTGATGTTGTGTCGTATGCAAAACAGGTTTCTGTTATGAATCAACTACTGGTGGAGGAGCCTCAGCTCTTTATTTATAGGCAATAGGGGAGAATACAAATATGTGCTACATTGGTATGGGCCTATCTCTAAGGTAGCACAGAATCTAAACCAACTCATGTTAATAACCGTTCACAACACTCCCCCTTATCCAGCAATAGGTGTGGACTCTGTTCGTGAATACTTCAGGATTCTGAGCATAGAAGAGACTCACATGGGGTGGATACTTCAGGATACTGAGTTGTTGAGATTTGCCTCGTTAAAACCTTTAGCTATGGAAAACCCTGTGGGAGAAACCATAGTTAAGGAAAAAGAGTTCAAACGCTCTTTAACTCCCCCTGATTTGTACAAGTGACTCTGCTCATGAATACTTCTATATTCTGAGCATCACAGAGGGGTGGATACTTCAGGATCCAGAGTTGATGTGATTTGCCTCGTTAAAACCATTGGGTATGGAAAACCCAGTGGGAAAAACAATAGCTAAGGGAAAAGAGTACAAATTCCCTCAACTCCCCCTGATCTGTAAAAGCTCTTAGGCTTTCAGATCTCTTAGGCTTATCTCATTACTCCTATTTACAACATTCTGAAAATATACACAGATTACAAAGTTATCACAATTAAACAGTTGCTGGATCCAGAAACTCTGGGAGGTGTGATAAGTTACGTCACCTCTGATGTGGTCTTCTGACTATGTGGTCAGCTCCACAATACCAGCCTCTATCCCAGTCGTCACTGGGATGTGATGTACCACCAGGCGCCCTCAAATACACCATTGGTGTGATTCTGGAATGGTGAGGATCTCGGAATGATAGGATGATGTTGCCTTCATAAGTTGCTTTGCACATCTGCAGTAGATGGCCATCCCACTGTGGGTACCCGTTCGGTGATTTCTCAGTATAGGGATCGGACATGTAACCTGCATTGCATAAACTTGGAGGATGATACTTTATAATGTAAGTCCAAATCTTTTGACCCTTGGAGGAAGCGTAGAAGGCTTAACTCCGGTCTAATGGCCCTTTTAGGTGCCAACTACTCTGGCTAATGAGTTTACTGCAACTGCTATATCGGTACGCGTGCAGTTAGCCAGGAGTGCTTGATTGCACTTAGATGAGGGACTTTAGGACCAGTTATATCTGCCCCCTCTTCCAGCGATCGGAAGGGGTTTTGTACATCCATAGAATGTACTACCATAGGTGTACTTTGGATGACAATGGTCCTTTTAATTTCTCCAACGCGCTTCTGGGCGTATGTAACAGGATTCTATGAGCCATGTCTTTATATTTGCCTAAGTCCTTTTATTTCATGTTTAAAAGTCAGGCTTGAATAGATGTTTAGGTTTTCTCTTCAGGAGATCCAATGAGATTTGAGTTGTTTACAACTATGATCTCAAATCATACTCTTTGCGTAAATGCAAAGACAACCCTCGGTAGGAATCATTGCTTTGTCAAGCGATTCTCTTTATTGTACATTATTCTTATTGTTTTTCTTCAATAAACTAGACGTCCCGAAGCCTATTCAGGCATTTAAGGAAATATGGAAATTATCGTTACCAAGATATCTACGAAGGTATGCCGTCACAACATCCAATAACTACATATCCAAATTTTCCTTCGCCAAATCGTAAGGTATTCGCTTTTGATAACTTAGGGAGACGGATGCATCATATATGAGACATGCTCATTTTAATTTGTTCGATCCCTAGTTTCAGCGAAATTTTCCTTGGGCTATAGGTTGTACCTTATAGCATACGATTTTATATTTATTTTTTCTTATGTGTGCAATACTTTATTTTATCCACAGGTTTGACACCTTTTGGTGTCTGGACTTCAAGTCTGAACATTTCACGTTTCATAAGTGAGTCCAGCTCATCTTTTATTGCCTCGTTCCACATTTGGCCAATCTCTACGTTTGCATGTTAGCAACGGAGTATGGAATGATATTTTATAAACAGCATCGCTTTTGCGATGTATATGGCAATATGATACGTGAATACATTGTCGACAATTATGTTCTTTCTGTCCAACACCTCCCCAGTACGTACAACATTTACTTTCAATTTCAGTTTTTCCCGGCAGTTCCTCTGCAGTGGATTCCGGGAAGGGTGAGGGTGTGGACATGAGCTCATTGTTCTGTGGTAGTATTGTCTTAAGGTCTCCAGGAGTTTCTGTCCTTGGAGCCTGGTGGTCTGCCTCTTTTCTGTTGAGGATCAGCCACTTCTGCTGCTAGTGGATTGCATCCATTCTCGGGGATGTCAATCCTAGTTGGAGTTTTTGCAGCAGGGCTGTGTGATCTGACAATCTTCTGGTTGTCAGTAAATGAGTTCGGTAAGTAGTGAACATTGTTCTGTGGAGGATCTTCAGGATTGCATCTTCACATTTGTTTTGTTACTGATTCATAGTAGGTCAAGGTTTTTGTATCCCACGTTATTATTTGCTTTGAGCCAGATTTTCCAGTATCTAGGCCTATTTTAGGGAAACTCGTCTCTTTGAAATCACATTCTTCAAGATGTGCCTTAAATACGTCCCCCGTTTGGGGTTATAGGTATCTTATAATTCAGGGTGAGTCAAATCCTACATAGATACCTAGGCGAGGTTGAGGACCCATTTTTGTCCTCAATGGTGGTGCGATGAGGATTTAAATTGCGCGACCGAAGATTCTCAGATGAGAAATGTTCGGTGGCATTCTATATGCAAGTTGCATTGGAGACTCTGACCTCCAGAGGGTCTTATTTTTATTTACGATGCAGCATGCAGAATTTGCATGTCCCCATGCATCCATAGGCAATCAGGATTTAATGGACGTTCAATCAATTGGAGTCTACTTATCATTGACTCTGCCGACCTATTTTGGGTATGAACATGTGGCACTGTATGTTCATTTTCTATTTCCGTTGCGTGGCAGTACTCTTGAAAGGACGAGGAGGTATATTTCCCAACATTAACCAGACTTATTTACTATATTTGATTATCTGGAAAATGTGCCCGCAACATTTTTATTTTTGTGCCAATAGCTTTGGAAAAGCTAAGTTGCGGGTCTGTAGTAGACACACATACGAGTATTTGAGAATGCAATTACCAGTACAATAAAGTACCATAATAACCCACTAGGGGGTGGATTTGTCCACATCAATCTCCTTATTTTTCCTTCGAGGTAGCGTGGAGATTCTTTTGTCAGATTTTAATAGAGATGGCCTTGTAATTTATTTTTCCCTTTTAAGGGATGCTAGGAAATTCTCCCTTCTGAAAAATCTTCTGGTTCTTCAAGTCATACCCATAGGATAAGATGCGGTGCATCATTACTGATCTAGGGTGGCCAAATCTATCATGCCTAAGTAAAAACTTGGCTGATATCGGGCACTTCAGGTGCTCCGTAAAATCCGCTTCCTCTCTCTGAATCTTTGTATGGTGGAGGCCTGTAAGGCTCTCAAAACGTTCAAGTATGGATTTTACTCCTTTTTCTTGAGACGTTACATACAATAATTTGTTTTTCATTTACATTTGATGTTTCCAAATGGAATCCGTTGAAACAGATGTCCTTGAAACTTAGAGAGTTTCTTTTGGAATTCGGAGAGATTAGTGCATCCTTTATTTTTGTTTCTGTGTCAATTGGGGGGGGGCAACAATGTTGCTATCCGTGGATCTTCAATATGGCCCTTATGTTGGGCTTTGTATTGAAAGATCGTATGTGTTTATTGTCTACTAATCAGTCATGAGAGCAGTTCATCTATTAAGAGATGAATTATATATGCACACTTTCAGAGAAAACATTTTCATTCAAAATCAAATTACATAATATGAAAGCTCTCATAACATGAAATGTTCTAAACAGTTTGCTAAGATAAAAATAGATGGCTAATCTAGTAGGTCATTATGTTCGAAGTTGTCAGCTGTAAACTTGACTGGAGCATCAGAGGTCATCAGGTTTGTTTCAGCTTTATTTTTCTTGTTCTCTTTATACAAATCCTGGAGATGCTGCGGAGTTCTGCACACTCTGGACCAGTGGCCTTTCATGCCACAGCTATGGCACTGGTCTTCCCATTCCCTCTTGGGTGGGGTGCATCATTTCTATTGATGTCATTTCTGCGCCAGGTGAACGTCTGCTTACTTTCATTTCTTCGTTGTTGGACTTGGCCCCTAGCCCTTTTGTTCTGTCCCCTTTATGTAGTCTTTCTTTTCGTTTGTTGTCCCTCTTCTTTCGAGAAGAAGAGGCATTATGAGCTTCTGGGAGGGGGCAGTGCCAGGGGGCGCATGTTGTGAGTGGCGAGGAGAAGCTCTCTGTTTTGTTCAGCCATGAGTAAACATGACAGCAGCTCAGAATACTTGGTGAACTTGCGTTCAAGGTATTGCTGCATTTGTATCGCATCTTTTTCATGGAAGGACGTATACATCTTTTCCAGCATGCGATCTTCTGAGACTTTTTCACCACACAACTTCAGGCGTGAGGTGATGCTAAAAAGTGCTGATTTGTACTCGGTAATGGACTTAAAGTCCGCAGTCTCAGGTTTTCCCACTCATATCGTGCCTTTGGGAGTATAACATCTTTCTGATGTTTATACCTATCCTCAAGGGCAGTCCATAGCTCAAGTGGATCTTCGACCGTAAGGTATTCAGCCTTTAGGGTCTTGTCCACATGGCGGCGAATATAGATAATGGCTTGCGCCTTTTCTATATCGCTTACATTTTCATTATTAGTCATAGCAGAAATGAGGGACTTTGCCCATAGATGAAACTTTACATCGAGCTGCCAGCTCAGATAGTTTCCTCCGGATGCATCCATCACTTCGAAATCGACACTTGCGATTTTAGCCATTTTATCTAGCAGAGCACAAATATGCATGAAGTAATAATTTAAACATAAACATTTTCATACGGAGGCAATTTTAATATGAAGGGCTAATTGCGTGGATAAGCCAGTCCCACATAATTAAGAGTCCAAAGTCCCATTACAGTCCATATTACACAAATGAAAGCTTTAAAAAGAAATTACACCTTTGGAAACCCCCGTGGGTCCCATATAAGATCTTCAGCTTCAATTGTGGCCTCTGTCTCCATGGAAAAGGGTCTTCGGTCTTGGATATTTACATAATTTACTCACTACAATTTCTCTCAAAAGTAAAAGAAAATTGCAGGAAAATAAAATGTGGGACTTAAACAGCCGATCCAAAAGCCACAATTAGCCATCCATGCAGAAATTTTGTGCTCATCAAAAATTTGCACCAGACATTTTCATCACAGGCATCACGGCATTAATATTCACAGAGATGGATAAACAATTTAATTACTTAATAATTATAGGACCACTGGGCAATGTCATACACCGTTAGGTTAGCTGACTAACGACAGAGCAGTCGCAGTATTAAGTATTTTAAAAATTTGCACAACCATACACAGTTTATCCGCAGAATAAGCCAAGATGATGCAAAGCATATATTAATGATTTTACAGAAGAAATCATTTAATGCAAAGGTTGTGCTAGTTGGGTTTATCCAAAAGAATTGGAAAAGTGACCAACAATTAAACATGTTTTTCGTAAAAGGAAAAGGTTTTCCTTTTTAATTCATCCCCAAAGAGAGTCCCAAAGGTTCCCAAAAATCCCCTTTTTACATTAACTTTTAGGTCTCCAGAAAACGCCTATTTTAGTCAAATTCTTAGCCCAAAAGCCTTCTTTTTTCATGGCTTTTATCTTTGTTTCCCCCAAATTTTTTTGGAAAAAATTGAAGTTAACTGCGGGTTTGAGGCCCGCAGTGTGGCTGCGGGCTTCAGGCCCGCAGTTTAATAATATTTATTTTTTGCCTGCGGGCCTGCGCCCCGCAGTCTGCCTGTGGGCTTCAAGCCCGATAGGCTATTTTCCATTTTTTTGTGTTTTGGGCTTCCGGCCCAATTAGGGGCGGCGGCTAGGGTTAGCCGCTGCCTGACGTGCGTTTATATTTCATATATTTGCGCACGTTTTCTTCCGTATTTCTCCGTATTTTCCGCCGTCTTTTATTCGTTTTCTCGTGTTTTCTTGTATTTTCTTGTTTTCTTTCACTTTTCCATGTTTTTTATATATTTTCAGGAATTTACAGCATTTGGGACATAAAACGACGATATTCTGAGTCCCCGGAGCAACGGGAGGAGTCACGCGTGATCCAGGGGGTCAAACGACCAAGATTGCCACTTTTCAGCCCCCACCCGATCGGTTGGACACAGTGATCACTCCATATTTTACACCTTTTATCTACATATTTGCATGCCATTTCGGTTGCTCATATTGCGATTTTCACGATTATTCGATGATATTGTGTTACTTTTCACTATTTCTTGTTTTTGTCGGATTTCAGGAAATATGGAGCGATCGGGGTAAAAATGAGCTTACGGGACTTGCACCCACTCCGGAGCGTCACCCAAGGCTCTTTTGAGGGCTATTCGGCGATGGGAGACATGTGGAAGAAGAAGGAACTCCGTAGGAGCGACGAGGAGGAGAAACGGAGAAGATTGGGCATTTTAGCATGCCACTCGGCCGAGTGAAGGAGTCACTCGGCCGAGCAAAGAAGCCCGCTCGGCCGGCCAGATCGGACACGCAGCAGATTGATTATCAGCGTGCACTCGGCCGAGCATCGCCAGCCCACTCGGTCGAGCACGGAGATACCACTCGCCCGAGTGGCATCACGACGACGGCAAGCAAAAATCCCAGACTTACCGGAATCCGTCAGGCGATTGAGGGTTCCGACTCGGCCGAGTACCGAATGCCCCGCGGCCGAGTTAGTAAAGCCACTCGGCCGAGTCACCTCCGAAGACAGGCCCCCCAAGACCCCTGACTTACTGGAATTTTACAGGGTCTGTCACGCGGCCGAGTAGAGAAGCCCACTCGACCGAGTAGAGAAGTCCACTCGGCCGAGTAATGCCGAGGACACGCAGCGCCCAGATTTTCGGACAGCCTCCCACTCTTTTGAAATCTGCTATCATTCCAGCAACCAAAGTATTTTTCTCATATTTTTTATGGATAGTAGACTTCATGACGGTTCCAACGCCGCCAAGAACACGCAAATCGGAGGTCGGATGAAATCTGGGGAATTTCTGCAAGTTGATGCTGCAGTTCTGGAATTTCCACTCGGCCGGGCCACATGTTCCACTCGGCCGAGTGCGGCTTGGGCCCAGATTCTAAGTTGCGGTTTGGGCTGTTTTTGGGCACGAATTTGAGGGGTTTTCTAGGGTTTTTTGCTAGGGTTTTGGAGGAGTATTTAAGGGTTTTGTAGCCACCATTAGAGGGGGATCCCCATTATGTTTTCTTAGCCCCCATATGTTTCTCTTAGGATTATTTTAGAGGTTAGGCCATGCCCTAGGCCCCCTCTTGGATCTAAAAGCTTGTATTTGGATTGAAGATCTTCATCAAGCTAAGTATTTTGTTCTTTTTATTTGAATCTTTATTTTTCTATCTTTTGTATGCAAGCAATGGTTTTTATTGATTCTCATATGCTTATTGCTATGCTAGAGTAGATTTGTTGTTCTAGGGCATGTGGATGAACCCTATGGATCTAATTTCATATTTGTGATGAATGAATTTCTAAATTACTAAAATTGCTAGGAGGTTAGGTTGTGATTGATTTATTACGAATAGCTAGGGATTTCCATCGATTTGGGGTTTGCAAGAGATTGGATTCCAATCGATGGGAAGCCCTAGAAATTCGATTTAGATTGACAATTGGATTTCTCTAGATTTGGTTGGCAAGAGATTGGGACAAAGCTAGGTTTTTTAATTGTGATTCTATACCCATATTCGTTTGCAAGAGATTGGACGAATACGAACTATCACAACCTAGATCGTAACTCGAGTTTGCACGAGAGTGGGCTCGAGGGGCGATTGAACGATGATGTCGATCCTAATGCTAGTGGTTTAGGCTAGGGTTTGCAAGAGATTGGGCCCTATCCTAGGTTCGCTATAGACCGGCAATAGCGCGAGAGCGTGAGCTTGGTTCTATATTCAGTTACGACTAGTTCACCTCAACGCAAGTCTAGTAATATTGAGATTCACTATTTACGATGATGTATGACGATCCGTAGTGGGGATTCCCTAGCCCTAGACGTCTTTATTCGATTTTATATCCCCATACTTTGCCCGACGATTGTGACAGGATCGCCGCAAGGCAAATTCCCTCTTTTATTATATTGTATTTAGATCGATATTTGACCGATTTCTTTATCATCGACACCGACATCCACCACCATTTCCATTATATCATTCCATAGCCATCTCCACCAATAAAACATTCGTAGTCAAACCAACCTAGGATAGATTGGAGCTCAACACCACCTCCTCGTGTTCGATACCCGCTCGCCACTTGACCGTGCGCTTGCGGTAAAACTACAATCGTTCTCCGGGTGTATATTCGGGGCCGACCGAGTTTTTGGTCGTGCTCTTGGGTTGCATTTTGGAGCGATCAAGTTTTTGGCGCCGTTGCCGGGGAGGTGTTTCCCGTTGTGTGCCAATTTGTCACAATTAGGTTGATTAGATTACATTGAAAAAAAAAATCAAAAAAAAATCAAAAAAAAAACATTGAGAGAGATTTTTTCCCACCGCCTGATATTATTATCTTTATCTCTCTTTGTACCACTGACGTCTTTTCCAGGTTGTTTACTTTGATTGATCAGGTACAGTTGTTGTAGCGATGGTGCTTCCAAAGAAAATGCGAGCAGGCTCTATACAATCCTACATATATCTCGCTGCATTCTATCAGGCTGATGGAGAATCCTTCGGGGAAGCCTTGTCTAGGTTTGAAGGAATGTTAGAAATGTTCCAGACGGAGTCAGACCATGAGTGGAATGACTCCACGCTATTTGATATCTTCACTAGAAGGCTAAAGGGACCCTCACGTGAGTTTTTGAAGAGGATGCAAGTGGGGAAGTTCAGTGATCTACAGTTGGCAGCAGCCTTGGAGCAAATTATAGATGATGCTCGATCTACCGGTTCACTAACCGTTACGGTAAGTAAACCATACGACCAAGTATTCATCGATTTTGTTATGGCTAATGTCTCTAGTGCAGGTACCATCATAGACGGAGTGTATGCTTCACTTGAAGGTGATCATATCCACCTTTATACCATCAACACTCCACAAATAGAGACATCTGAGTTGCCAAAGGAGGACACGTACATGGACCTATTGAGAAACATTGTCGACATAGTTCGAATTTCCGGTCCATTGACAATAACGGCAGGTGATCCTTTTGAGCTTGAATTTCAAAACTTTATTACTCATTGTATCTCTTCCACAGGCACAATTGATGATGGAGTCTACGCTCTAATTGAGGGGCACAAGACCCACTTTTATACCGCGGTCAAGATACATGAGTCCATAGAGCCACCTGCACCTACTATTGAGGAGGCCAAGCCATTCAATCGGGTGCCTCGAGCTCCAGGAAAGAAACAAAGAAGGAGGCATGAAAAGGAGATGATGACGTTTACATTGCCTTCTATACCTGAGGAGCCTGAGGAGGATGTCCACGTTCAGCTTGGGGGAGGTATAATGCACTTTGATATTGTCACCCCCGACGAGACCACAACACCCGATACTGCAGAGTCAGCTTGTGCCATCGTCGCTCCCCCTTGTCTCCCACATGAGCCAGAGCTTGCTTTTGAGGAGGCCTTACATGCGGAGCCAGAGCTTGTCACCGAGGAGGCCATGCATTGGGACGAGGACACATCCATTCATGAGGATCCTGAGCATTACCCTCCTCCTTTCGAGCTACCGCAGCCACCTCTACTTTCTATAGAGGCTGAGCATCCCTCAGAGAACCACCCTTCCACTGACGTCGAGGACAATCCCACAGAGCTTATGGCTCCCCTTCAGGGGGATCTCTTTACTCACTTGCCCTTTATATTTGATTCCCCTCCCGTATATGATGCTTGCTATGATTCAGATTTTGACGACTCATTGCACCTTTTGCAGGATTCATGTACATACGATCAAGAGGTACGATGGGACGTATACGTGGAGGATAGCG
Organism: Scilla litardierei; assembly: GCA_030789695.1. Classification (NCBI taxonomy): domain Eukaryota; kingdom Viridiplantae; phylum Streptophyta; class Magnoliopsida; order Asparagales; family Asparagaceae; genus Scilla; species Scilla litardierei. The sequence continues at coordinate 23,844 of JAULAV010005718.1, forward strand.
AGGAGTTAGTACCCATGGACGCTATTGAATATGATCAGGAGGTGCGATGGGATAAGTCTGACGATGAGGAGGAGCTGCCTGATGAGACATACGCTTATATGCCCAAGCTACCTGAACAACCTGAGGCGAACAATGAGGAGTTGATCGACGTGGTATACGAGAGTGTAGATTTATTTCCAGGGAAGTGTTGTCAACCGTTTTTAATTTTAAATACTTATGTTGATGACCCTCTTTGGAATACATTTATTTTGGGGAAGAATTATCCACATCAGATTGATGCGGCTTATCTCTTGCAGGGTACAGGTGGAGTCCTTGGAGAGATGCTGGGAGCCGCATTGCTGGAATCTGATGGAGTCCGTGGACATGTGCGCCTGGCAGAGCCACGGAAGGAGCAGTTGGAGCAATTGCCTGCACCAGCAAAGATACTGGATCCGCCTTTTGCTATAGGTGATATCAATCCAGTAGTGTAGAAATTTTTATGCTTTAAATAAACACGAATCCTCTCGATAGCGAGAGGACCGTATAGATTTGCTTGAATAAATATCACCTCATATGACGGCAACAATAATCATTTACACCCCAAACCCATTATATATATTTATTGCCCTCTTCATATTTTTATGTGTCACATCCTTTTGCTCACCACCATCGAGCATTTCTTTCAAGTGAAACCTTACTTTCTTATTCGTTTGCCTTGATCACGCTTTGCAATGCCATGACATTTTTGGTCAAGTCACTTGAATAGGATTGTTTGGTATAAGCTTGGGGGAAAGCGCTCTCATGCATCATTGTATGTGCATGTAGTTGCATTAGGATTTCATGTCATTCATTTCATCATTTTTCATTCACCCCCTTATTATTATCGTTGTTCCTCATATTCTTTCATTATGATCACATTGAGGACAATGTGAAGTTTAAGCTTGGGGGAGTGCATTTCCATGCCATTTAGATGCATTAGTTGCATTTTTACTTTATTTTAGGATTTTTAAAATTTTTCAAAATTTTTGCATCATCTTTTTGATTTTTCCATCTTATTTTCCTTTTATGTGTGTTCATGCATCATATTGTGTGCTTGATTTTCTTTTCTTTCCCCTCTTTTATTTTTATTTCTTTATTTTTCTTTCTCTTCTTCCGCTAGATGAGTTTTGTATGATGATATCTCTTATTGCTTAGGTAGCCATCACGATGCTTATTATTCCTTGCCATGCTACTTAGAGTATTCCATAGTCTTGCTATTCACATGTGCTTGCAAATCTATTTCTCTTGATGATTCCTCTATATGAATGCATGATATTAATTGAAGCTGAATGTATGGATTAGTGTTTAGTATGCTTTTGCTGGAAATGCACCAAGATTCACGCATCATTAGTATATCGGAAGCATCAGTTTTATTGTCTTATTCACCTTCTGTTGCATGCCTGATATGGTTGTAAACTTTACTGCTTGACTTCACTATTTATTGAAATGATTGAGAATATCCATGATTACATATGAGTTTTAGTTGATGTATTATCTTATTGAACCGTTCGTGCACATCTTAGAGTGAACCGAGTGTTATATTACTTCCTTCTCCACATATATCTTTTTATTCTCTACATGTCACTTGAGTTCACCTCCTAAAGCTACTTATATCGCATCTATTTCCCAAAAATCCTTACAAAAGAAAAGTTTGCTCCAAAAAGTCCAAAAAGCCAAAAAGGAGCCAAAAACCAAAAATACAAATCAAATAGCTCCTACAAAAATCCAAAAAGAAAAGTGAGTAACAAAATAGTTCAAAAAGAAAAAAAAGAAGAAAAATGTTTCTCTGTCTTATTATTGGAGCCACAAAATCTTGGGAAAACCAAGGCAAAAATCCCATTTTCCACTATCATATTCCTTTAGATGCGATGCCTCAAGCTAAGCTTGGGGGTGAATTCATTTGACCATATGAGTGAGCACGACATTAGAGTGGAGAGGTGCACGAATGGGAAAGTTTGATAATGCTGAAACTTAGCAAAATATATTAGATATGGAGATTTTTCATGATTTGAAATAAATATGTGAATGCCATGACTTTTATTCTATTCTCTATTGCATGCTTGGTGTGTATCTTATATGCTTCATTTATAACTTTTGATTGAAAAGTACATCGCCAACATTTGTATATTAAATTCTATGAAATGCGTGATGTGGATATGAATTGATTGCATGAATTTAGAGAATCCCTTTTGTTGTTCTTAAAAGCTTGCAAGTACCATGTTTATGTAAGATATGAAATCCTTATAGCATGCGATTCGTATTTTCCAAGTTATCGTGATGTGTAGCTTATGGCTTGAGATCTGAGGGATCTAATCTAGCGACCCCTTCCACCTCGTGTTCTTTCTTTTCCATTTCATTTTCTTTGTTTTCATCTCCCGAGTTCGTCTCTCTACTTTTCTTCCTCGAGGACGAGTAAGAGGTAAGCTTGGGGGATTTTGATCACTCCATATTTTACACCTTTTTTCTACATATTTGCATGCCATTTCGGTTGCTCATATTGCGATTTTCACGATTATTCGATGATATTGTGTTACTTTTCACTATTTCTTGTTTTTGTCGGATTTCAGGAAATATGGAGCGATCGGGAGTAAAAATGAGCTTAATGGACTTGCACCCACTCCGGAGCGTCACCCAAGGCTCTTTTGAGGGCTATTCGGCGATGGGAGACATGTGGAAGAAGAAGGAACTCCGTAGGAGCGACGAGGAGGAGAAACGGAGAAGATTGGGCATTTTAGCATGCCACTCGGCCGAGTGAAGGAGTCACTCGGCCGAGCAAAGAAGCCCGCTCGGCCGGCCAGATCGGACACGCAGCAGATTGATTATCAGCGTGCACTCGGCCGAGCATCGCCAGCCCACTCGGTCGAGCACGGAGATACCACTCGCCCGAGTGGCATCACGACGACGGCAAGCAAAAATCCCAGACTTACTGGAATCCGTCAGGCGATTGAGGGTTCCGACTCGGCCGAGTACCGAATGCCCCGCGACCGAGTTAGTAAAGCCACTCGGCCGAGTCACCTCCGAAGACAGGCCCCCCAAGACCCCTGACTTACTGGAATTTTACAGGGTCTGTCACGCGGCGGAGTAGAGAAGCCCACTCGACCGAGTAGAGAAGTCCACTCGGCCGAGTAATGCCGAGGACACGCAGCGCCCAGATTTTCGGACAGCCTCCCACTCTTTTGAAATCTGCTATCATTCCAGCAACCAAAGTATTTTTCTCATATTTTTTATGGATAGTAGACTTCATGACAGTTCCAACGCCGCCAAGAACACGCAAATCGGAGGTCGGATGAAATCTGGGGAATTTCTGCAAGTTGATGCTGCAGTTCTGGAATTTCCACTCGGCCGGGCCACATGTTCCACTCGGCCGAGTGCGGCTTGGGCCCAGATTCTAAGTTGCGGTTTGGACTGTTTTTGGGCACGAATTTGAGGGGTTTTATAGGGTTTTTTGCTTGGGTTTTGGAGGAGTATTTAAGGGTTTTGTAGCCACCATTAGAGGGGGATCCCCATTATGTTTTCTTAGCCCCCATATGTTTCTCTTAGGATTATTTTAGAGGTTAGGCCATGCCCTAGGCCCCCTCTTGGATCTAAAAGCTTGTATTTGGATTGAAGATCTTCATCAAGCTAAGTATTTTGTTCTTTTTATTTGAATCTTTATTTTTCTATCTTTTGTATGCAAGCAATGGTTTTTATTGATTCTCATATGCTTATTGCTATGCTAGAGTAGATTTGTTGTTCTAGGGCATGTGGATGAACCCTATGGATCTAATTTCATATTTGTGATGAATGAATTTCTAAATTACTAAAATTGCTAGGAGGTTAGGTTGTGATTGATTTATTACGAATAGCTAGGGATTTCCATCGATTTGGGGTTTGCAAGAGATTGGATTCCAATCGATGGGAAGCCCTAGAAATTCGATTTAGATTGACAATTGGATTTCTCTAGATTTGGTTTGTAAGAGATTGTGCCAAAGCTAGGTTTTTTAATTGTGATTCTATACTCATATTCGTTTGCAAGAGATTGGACGAATACGAACTATCACAACCTAGATCGTAACTCGAGTTTGCACGAGAGTGGGCTCGAGGGGCGATTGAACGATGATGTCGATCCTAATGCTAGTGGTTTAGGCTAGGGTTTGCAAGAGATTGGGCCCTATCCTAGGTTCGCTATAGACCGGCAATAGCGCGAGAGCGTGAGCTTGGTTCTATATTCAGTTACGACTAGTTCACCTCAACGCAAGTCTAGTAATATTGAGATTCACTATTTACGATGATGTATGACGATCCGTAGTGGGGATTCCCTAGCCCTAGACGTCTTTATTCGATTTTATATCCCCATACTTTGCCCGACGATTGTGACAGGATCGCCGCAAGGCAAATTCCCTCTTTTATTATATTGTATTTAGATCGATATTTGACCGATTTCTTTATCATCGACACCGACATCCACCACCATTTCCATTATATCATTCCATAGCCATCTCCACCAATAAAACATTCGTAGTCAAACCAACCTAGGATAGATTGGAGCTCAACACCACCTCCTCGTGTTCGATACCCGCTCGCCACTTGACCGTGCGCTTGCGGTAAAACTACAATCGTTCTCCGGGTGTATATTCGGGGCCGACCGAGTTTTTGGTCGTGCTCTTGGGTTGCATTTTGGAGCGATCACACAGCCAACCGATCGGGTGATGCATGCGTGTCTGACCCGGACTGAAGCTGGAGCGAAGCGCAAGGTCAACCGATCGATTCGCCGACCGGTTCATCCCAACAGAGTTCTCGGGAAAATGGAGCTGAATTCCAACCGATCGGGTGACCTTCACCCGATCGGTTCATCTGTAGCCGATTCCTCCGAAGGACGACCCGATCACACCACCCGCTCTCCTCTGTGCCCGGTTGATGCTCCCGAAGGCGACGGCCGAAGCAACAAGCCGCTCACCCGATTGGTTGACATTTCAACCGATCGGGTGGCCTTTTCGTCTCCTTTCGCGCACCGCTGCTCATTCATTGAAGATCTGCTATCATTCCAGAAGGATTTTGGGTGATCTCTTATTTTTCTAGCGTCGGCATCGTCGTTAGCTTTCCAACGATAGGTCGCATGCCCAAATCCGATTTTTCTAGATTTTTCTGGAATTTTCTGAGCGCAGCTATGTGCTGAAACTGGCTGCAGTCTGGAATTTCATTTCGCCCGATCGGTTGACTTGTCAACCGACCGGGTGAGATCTGTTTCTGCGAATCTGAGCTCTATGTTTATTCCACCCGATCGGGTGAGTTTTCACCCGATCGGGTGGGCCTTTTTTGACAGTTCTGAACCCGACCCAAGAGGGTTTTTGAGGGGTTTATAAATAGAGGTTGGGGGCATGACTTGGGAGAGTTCTTCTTCAGTTTTTAGGGCTTTTTGCCCCTTATCTTGTGAAGCTTAGGGTAGTTTAGATTAGGTCTTTGCTCAATAAATCTTGTACCGGATTGTTGGATTCGAATCAAGATAAGTATTTCTTTCTCTTGTTTTCCATTATTTTGTGTTGTATTTGTTTTGTTCAATGATGAATGTTTGTATGTCTTTTGTGTTGGTTGTTTATATGTTTTTCATCGTTGAGTAGTTTGATGAACCCTAATACAGGTTAGGGTAGGATTGATACTTGGAAATTTACATTTGACTTGATTGCATGGTATGTGTTCGATGAAATGCGTCAATGGGGATTTCTAGCAATCTGGGTCCAATTCGTACGACAACACACTAGTTGTGTTGGGGGTTGG
>JAULAV010005719.1:0-49999 GCA_030789695.1 Scilla litardierei
AATCAAATAAAGTCTAAAATAAACACGTGCACCGCCAAAAGCACGTGCACGAACAAGGTACAACGAAAAGTGGTCGTTACATTGGCTGATCCAACTATACTAAATAATATTACTATTATTATTATTATTATTATTATTATTACACTACACTATATTTTTTATAACCTTATATATTAACAGCCCAAAGCCACCTCGAACTCACCATGCTCTTCCCCTTCACATTGAACGTAGCGCTCCTCTCCCCTACCCCATCTTCGAGTGACATCCCCCTCCCTCCGACTGAAACCCCCCAGCCTCGCCATGTGCCTGCCCCACCACCCGAACAACTTCTCCCTCCTTGCCGTTCTCCGGCACTCCATCCACCATAAAACCCCAGTCTACCACCATCGCTCAAAGCACCCTCGAAGCAACCCAGCCCGCAGACCTTGCTCTAACGTCCTCCACCAGCAGAGTGCCGTCGCCGCTTCCCCACGCTCGTCCTCGCCTCCGCCATCGACTGCACCCCACACCGGCGACGTCCCCACGCTACAGCAGCAGCATGAGCCCCCACAGGCTTCGCTTTCCCCGCAACACCGCTCGTCGGGGAAGCCTGCTACACTACCCCCGCTCTCCTCTCCACGGCGACGAAGATGACCAAGCTCCCTCCCTCCAGGAAAAGCCACCGCCGCCTCTCATACGACCGTTGCCTCAACCGACGTGCACATCACCGACTCCCCCACTTCGAACCCCTCTCCTTTGACGAGCGCCTCTCCTCCTCCGCCTTTGCACCCTTCGAGCTCGCCGCCTCAGCCCGCATCTCCGCCTCGCCACCTCCCCGCGATCTTGCTGCGCCTCCGCCAGTCACCGATGTCGACTCCCCCGAACACCCCATTGAGACGTCGGAGGTGAGAACGACGTAATATGGTGTTTAATACGAAAATACGTTTTAAATACGTATAGATATACACACTAGTATACACTGATCATAATAAATTATTTATAAATCGTACAGGCCTCAGAAAAATATGAGACAAAGCCCAGAATATCAGAAACGACGAAACGGACTCATTGGCACTGGTTTCATCGACAAAAGGCAAGTACATCTCCCACAATGATTTTTCAAAGTCAAAACTTAATAAATTTAAATTCGCTTTAAAATTCATATCATGAGATTTTCACTTACACTGACGTATGCGAAAAATATATGTTGTAGTACTAGTTAATACGATCGTTTTGATCCCTTGTTGGAAGAATTCTGACGTATGGTTTGTCCGAGAGAAATCTTTGAAAAATGTAATGAAAAATCATTTTCTCGTTTTAATTAGTTTTTGGGTAGTATAAATTAAGAAAAATTTCCATTTATTATTTTAAGATCTTGAAAGATGTTTACTACATTTTTAATTTCTGTTTTAGCATTTCTATCATATGTAATGATAGTTTTCATATTTGGTAAAAAAGGTCAGAGGGGAAGGGTCTGATGTGACAAAGTAATTTGATTATTTCCACACAAAAAGACTAATCATTGAAGACCCCCGGGGCAGGTTCCCTGAGCCTGGCCACCCATACCGGAGCTCCGTGTGCGGGGTACGCGACGGACCAAACCCCGCCCTCCCCAGAAAGGGCATGTCACCCCTCTCCTCAAACCTCGGGAAACGAATCAGGGTCCGCGAACGTACTCGTGAAGGAAATGATCTCTACATGGAAATGAAGGAATCCGGTCATTATAGCGGTTCCTTCTGATCCTAGAAAACGTCCGAAAAAACCGGCTACGGAACTACCACCGGCAGGTCAGTAGGCCTTTTTTATACCGAAGGCGAACAAACGAAAGTTCTCCACGGGCTCCCGCGCTATGTTGTTCGCTTTTGTCAACTGAATTCGCGCGTAGCCCGCACAACTAGTTTTTTTAGAGAAGAGGTCATAGCCGTTAGCGGTGTCGGGTGGTTTTAGTCAATCTGCTTTCTTTACGAGTATTTCAATCATACGACGAGTGGATGGTTTTTTATGCGCATGCATTTAGTAAGTAGGGTTTAGTTTAAAGGGCTGCCCCTATCTCTCATGGGACTCAGATCGAAATCTGTTATTGAATTGCTCATTCAATGAGCATTCTCAATATCATGCCTTGAAGAGGACTCGAACCTCCACGCTCTTTAGCACGAGATTTCATTTGCTCTTTCGGACTCGTGATGAGCGTCGGAGTGGGGGCACCCCTTCCTCTCCAATATCGTCCAACTGTTATGGCGGTTCGGAGGCAGGAAGCACATCAACGGCAGAATAGAGTGGAAGTCTCTCATCCTCGATCTCCTAAGCAGGCAGGAACGAATTACCATAGGAAATATCAGACGTCGGCTTTTTCTTTCAGAACCTTTCGTCGAAGGCTTACCACGTTCGGAAGGTTACTATTTTGCCAGACAGACGTTGTTATTTTCCTGATGTTTCCGAACGTTTTCAATAAAACCTTCTCGTAGGAGTATTTTAACAATGTTTTCAAGAAATGGTTGATATATTCAAGATAATTACGTATTTACAAAATACCGTCTCAATTCATCCTATTTCATCAGATCCGGGATCAGTGATGTTACACAACCTTCATTCCTGCCTGCTCGCTTCCACACACGCCTTGCATTCAGTCGTATCGATCCGGCCGTAGTGGACCCCCCGGACCTTCTCTTGTTCCCCGACCAGTTTGCATCCTCACGGACAGAAAAAGATTGCAGCTCTTGGAATCACATCCAGCAGTGGTTGGAACAGCTCGCAAAATCCAACCACTTCACCTACTTCATTGCCAGCCGCTCATCCAAAGAGGCAGACGTCGGATTGACCTCTGTCCCCCGATAGCAAGTTGATCGGTTAATTCAATAAGGGGACAGTTTATTGGAGATAGAGGGACTTGAACCCTCACGATTTCTAAAGTCGACGGATTTTCCTCTTACTATAGAAAAAGAAGAGAGCTTAAGCTCGGCTCGAAGACCAGAGAAAGGAGAGGAATCTCGAAAACCGGGAGAGGACAGCAGAGTAAAGGAAGCTAGCTCGACCGCAAATGCTTCGGACCCAGCTCCCCCCTCTTGGAGTTGATCCCCAAGAGAGACCAGCCTTGCGAGCGGCTCCTCCCCCGTGAAGAAGGGAGACTAAGTAAGAGAGGAAGGTAACTATTCTATTCTAAGTTAAGCGAAGAAGGAAAGTCAGTATTCAATCCCCAGGAGGGTGAGCTTCATTTCCTAGAGAAGTTTCTTTTGCGGTGGATACCTGAATACCAAATATGGCTCACTAGAGGCTCGGGAAACAAAGAGAAGATGGATACGAACGAGATATCCAGCAACAAGAAGAAGGAAAAGGATTGAATAGAGGAACTCCCTGATTTTTTGATGAATCGTAAAAGAAAAAAGATCTTTTTTTTTCACATTTTTGAGAATTTTTTATTCCTACTTCTGCAGCTATAGGTTTGCATTTTTACCCGATATGGGAAGCAGCATCCGTTGACGAGTGGTTATACAATGGCGGTCCTTATGAGCTAATTGTTCTACACTTCTTACTTGGTGTAGCTTGTTACATGGGCAGAAGCCCCACTCACGGCGACCTCGTCGAATTAGGGGAAGCCGTAGGTATTATTGCGGGTCAATCGATTGGGGAACCGAGGACTCAACTAACATTAAGAACTCAATATATTCCCCAACCAAGAACCAAGTAGATTATCTTGAACTTCTCGAGAAGAGAGGAGCCGCGGTGGTCCCCCCGGACCGCCCGGATCCCACGAGTGCGAAGATTTCACATAGTACTTTTGATCGATACTTAGAAAAATATTTCAAATTTATTTATCCTCGTTTGCTTAGTTAAAACCGCTTTCCATGCACATTTCTTTAAAGTATTGTGCATTCTATAATTCGATAATTGTGTAGCTAAATCTCAAAACTGTGTAATTAGTCGAGATTGTGGAATAGACTGATGAGACATCATACGCATCTATTATGATGCCAATAAACTGAATAGACTGAATGGAAGATGGAGCTTCAATATAATGAATGGAAGATGAAACTTCAATGTAATGAATGGAAGATGGAACTTCATATAAATGGATAGCACACGTACTTTGACCCAGCACTTGACTTGACCTGTGGGATTGGGGGTAGTCTATGATCACAAGTGTTACGGAGTGGCTGGATGCACCCATACTGAATATCTCCAACACATTACGGAGGTTAGAGCTCGACCGTCGCCATATAGGGTCGGTGAGCAGCGTCACAAATTGGCTCCCGTCACAGGAAGCAAGTTGGTCACTCTCGTACTCTTGGACATGGACTTATCACTAAAATAGACTGGTTATTAATTATTGCTCTAACATCTTTTCTACAGGTTGCTGACAACGTTACAGTTTCGTTATTAAATGTTAAACGTTTTTCTTTTGGAGATTATCTTGCCGAGTAAACCTCACTGACGGACATTTCACTTTGTTGTTTTACGAAATGTCCGTCAGGTATCGAAAGTGAGTTCTCTGAAGACACTACAACAGAAGTCGATCCAATGCTTGAAGAGTACGTAAAGTACCTACCTGCTGAAGATTAGACGATCACCTTCGCGACTGCACATTTATAGTTGAAATAGTGTAATTTTTGTACTTTGTTTGTATTGGCCATGCTAAGCCTAAGATGTATCTTAATTATTGTACACTGGATATGTAATAATGTTTTTTGGACTGCTTCTTAAATTTGCATACAAGGACCTGCAGTTTTTACACAGACGCTTAGTGTGTTTAAGCCAAGGAGGAAGATTTAAAAAAAGTACTCATTCTTATTTTAAGCACATCATGGACCCGCTTGTGTCCTCGCTCCCAGTTGAATGGGAAGCGGGGCGTGACATGCTTGAAATTGGTGATCGCACCTCGGATCCTCACCATTTTGGACGGTGGATAGAACTTGTTCACGAATGCTAGGGCCAACTGCTCCCAAGTTGTGAAAGTATTCGAAGGGTGTGCTCGCAACCAATAAGAGGCCTTGTCCCTCAGAGTGGACAGGAATAATCCGAGCTTGATGGCGTCATCGCTCACGTTCTTGGCGTGGAAGGTGTCACACTTTACCAGGAAGAGGTCTATATGATGGTTTGGGTTCTCATGTGTGTGCCCATGAAAGGGGTCTTGCTGCATCATGTTGATCAAGATAGAAGATGTGCTAAAAAAGTTTGGCTTTATTTGGTCCCGAATGGATCTGGTATGAGGAGGAGTAGCATTACCCTCTGCCATTGGTTCAGAAATAATATGATTCATCTTTTCAGCTCTGAGTCTTCTTGTGGTCTTTTCGATCTTGGGGTCAAATAATAATTCTTTTTCAAGACCCCCGAGGCGAGTGTTCATGCACAACAAAAACTCAGAGAAATACCGTCAATAGCAACGGAATAAAAAGTAATAAAATATGGAAAGATAAGAGATGATACGAGTTGCTAACAATTATTTCAATAAAGAAATAACCCAAGTGATAACCATTACCTTTCCGACAACGGTGCCAAAAACTTGATGCGCCCGGAACTAACACCTAAAACCCACCTAGCAATGGTACAAATGCCAATGCTAGATGTATCCCAAATGTAACTCCCGGAGATTACTGCAAGTGCACGGTGTCAAGTTATAGTATAAAAGATATCGATCTCACATGGAGGTGAATGCTATTATGGTCTTGGGTAATCTCTAGATCTTTAGAATAATGCTAGCAGTCGATTTCAGAAGATTGGTTGTTGCAAGGTTATCTATCAAGTAAGATTGTAATCAGTAAAAAAAGACCAGGGCGTTAGGACTCACCACTAGGATCGTCGGATGCTGATGCTAGGTTAGAACTCTTACATTGCATCGGTTTTATTAGGGATTGTCGCATCTAAGATGTAGAACTCATGGCTCGACACGCCATGGGTCTAACGTATCGCATGCTTACCCCGCTCTTGCGATAGGTGTAACATGCGATCCATGCATTAGGATCGACAATATTCACGCCACTCTCGTGGATAGAATGATCTCCACTCACGCCACTCTCGTGGATAGAGCTTTGATGTGTGGATTGATATGCTCTCATTGATGCTACTCTCGTAGTCATCAATAGTAATATATGACATCGGTAGATCCCATCAAGGAGCACACCGGGCATGGTTGAAAACCCTAATTGAATCCACTAACCTTCTAATTAAGTTCATAGGATACTCCTTAAGCGCGCGTGTGCCACCGACCGTGGACACGATTCCAGTTTGAGATATCCTACAAACTTGCCTGGATCAACCAAAACACGTCCCTTTTATACCAACGCAACCTAAAAAATCCTAACTTTACATCTAAATCCTAAGATCTTAGGGCTAATCCATTAGCCCTAGATAGAACTACTCATGGATCATAGCAAGAGACATGCAAGTTTCAATAAAGGCAAGAAAATTCATTATATTAATAGAAAATATTAATTAAAACATAGAAAGATTAGAGAATCGTTACCAACACGTCGTAGGATGATAGCCAATCGTAGATAATTAAGAAGAACAAGATTCCACATAATAAAAATCGATAAAAATCTCAACTTTGGTCTCTATAAAATAGCGACGGCTAGAACTTCTCTCCAAAAACTTAAACTAAAATTAAACTAAGGAAAATAAGCCAGCTCTTAAAAAAGGGTTAAAATTGTGCTTATATACAAGGGGTATAGACCCCACAAAAATCAGATCATATGGGCTCATGGGCCCGCAAACTTGTCTGGCCGTGTCGCCCTACTTGGTCGAGTAGCAGCGTCGCTCGGTCAAGCTGCATGCAATGCACCGCTTGCTGCTTCTTCTAGCTCTGGCTGATACGGGTTAGTCGATCGAGTAGCCCCTCCACTCGGTCGAGCTACTGTAGGTCTGAACTCCCTCCAGAACGCTGCTCTGTTTGGTTGCAACTCGGATCGAGTAAATAATCAGCTCTGTCGAGTGGCTTTGCTGCTCAGTCGAGCTACAACACTTGGAGAATAGCCCAGAATAGTCATTCTGTTTGAATACAGCTCAGTCGAGCTGGCTGTCTGCTCGGTCGAGTGGGGCATGTTCATTTCCGCTGCAACGTTTGCATGTCAACTCGGTTGAGTGCTGATGCACTCGATCGAGTAGCCTGTGAAAGTGAACAAATGTAGGCCTAGAGTTCTCCTCTCTCGCTTTCTTCTCCTCCTCTCCTCCAATCTTCTTCCTTGCCTCGACGAACTCTCATGAAACCTCATCAATGATGTCCCAGATTTGAAGGATGTGTTCATGTCCCTAAATACCTCTAATTTACTCCAAAATCCCTGATAATCCACAAATCTATACGAACTCAAATATGTCAATAGAAGCGCGATAGTATATGAAAATGTGGACTTTGGAGGCGAATATGATAGGAAATTATGCAGAAAATATATGTAAATTATGGACACATCAAGCCCATAGGGAAATTCTCCAAGGGATCTAATTCTTATTCCTTTCTTGAAGATCATCTTTCTTCTCTTCATTTCATACACTCAAGTGAGAAGTGTTGGGATTCATTCCTAAAAGAGAGAAAGATCATCAAGTGCAATCAAGGTATAGGTAAGTGTAAAATCCTTGTGTTTCACTTGAGTTTCACTTGCACGCCTTCTTCATCACATTGGTAAGATCATATCAAGGTATAGGTAAGTGTTGTTTCGTTTCGTTTTATGTTCGAAATCCCTAATTCTCTTTGTGGGAATTAGTTACTCTCCTTTTGATAGTTACTCTCTGTGTGGGCGTTTGTGTCTCTGTGTGGAGACAAAGTCTCTCTGTGTGATAGCACGAATCTCTCTGTGTGAGAGCAAGGATATCTCTTTGTGGGAATCCAAAATCGTCTGTGTGAGGTATCTCTGTGTGAGATTGTATTCACTTCTCTTTGTGGGAATCATAGTGAATATTGGTGTGGCTGGATGTACCCAAGTTTTGGGGAACCAGTGTAAAATCCTTGTGTTTGTGATTGTTGTTGTTGAGCACTCTGTTTAATTTCTGCTGATTATTGTGCTTAATTTCAGTAACTTTTAATTAAGCACTTTGCTTGCCATTACACTATTCACCTCCCTCTAGTGTGTGTGTAGCCACGTAGGGTCCCTTACAATTGGTATCAGAGACTTGGTTTGGTGGCTTTTCCAAGCATGACTTCTAAGTCTCAACAACCCATCTCTTTTCTTCCCGTCTTCAAAGGCAAACATTTCTCAAAATGGAGGAAGAACATGTTCTATTCGCTTGATGTGCATGAGGAGTCAAAGTTTATTACCTCGGATGCTCAAGTTTGGAATGCATTGCTCAATGCCATCTCTCCAAAAATTGCAAAGAAAGTAATTAATTTAGAGACGGCAGATGAGATATGGAATTATCTTGATGAAGAATATGGTGTAGAGGAATCTTGCGATGATGAGAGCATTGTTGGTAATGAGGTATCTCATAACTCTCTTGTTCAACGCAGTAATTTTATTGAAAATGATAATGCGTTGTTCATGGACTCTCTCAATGCGAAAAATAACAAGCTTGAGAGAGATGCTCGCACACACACTTCTTTATCATCCAAACCTCGTGATGATACACAAACCATTGCATTGAATCAAGAAAAGATTGCTCTTGATTCATGTGTGCATGTTGAGCAAAGAGAATGACTCTTTTAAAGCTTGTATTGAGTATGATCGTGATTTTCACAAATCCGTGAAAGAGAGTCTGTATGCATCGCATAATGTTGAACTTAATTCTTTGCATACCGAGAAAGAAACTCTTCTTTCCCAATTGAGTGCCTTGAGAGATGAGAATGCTTCTCTCAAACTCTAAATGGAGAAGATGCACTCGGAGTGTGATTACAACATTTTGAGAGATGAGACATTGCTCTCAAGGCAAAATGTTGTAAGCTTAGCTCATGTCTATCCAAGAGGGATGACAATGTTTCTTCACTTCTGGAGAAATGTAGATATTGTCTACTCAAATTGAAAATTTCAAACTGAGTAAGGACAAGGTTTTGGGATCCTCTTCATTGAAGGTGAACAAACCAAGCTCTTCTCTTAGAAGCACCCAAATAAATTTTGAGCATCTTAATATAAATGAAAGTAGTTTTCTATTTCGTATTATTCATTGCTTAAATGTCTTTCTTATATAGATATGGAATCAATATGCCTAGTGGATAGTGCATCGACGCACTCAATCCTCAAAACATAGACTACTTTACGAGCATAAGTAGCTATTCTGATCCATTGAGAACTATCTCAGGACCAGCTGATATAATCGAAGGATCAGTGGAAGCAATCATATTGCTCCCCGGTCACACACTCATCAAACTTAGAAATGCGTTATACTCCCCTAGATCAATCCGAAACCTCCTAAGTTTTAAAGATATCCGTTTAAACGGGTATCACTTAGAGACGATCGAGGAAAATGAAAAAGAATACTTGCACGTAACGTCTCTTACAAATGGTACAAAAACCATTGTGGAACGTTTCAAGGGACTCCCCTCAGGACTCTACCAAACAAGCAGTCAATCTCCAGAAACATTAATGACGGAGCACCTGCAGTGCCCCCAAACACCAGAATTCCAACTATGGCATAGTAGACTGGGACACCCTGGATCTGTTATGATGTACCGCATCATAAAAAGCTCAATGGGTATAGATTTGAAGAACCTGAAGATTCTTCAAAAAGGTAAATTCCCATATCCACCCAGTTACAAGGGTAAACTAATTATGAGACCCTCTCCACTGAAGGTGGACTTGGAGTCTCCAAGTTTTCTGGAAAGAATCCACGGAGACATTTGTGGCCTATACACCCATCAAATGGTCCGTTCAGGTACTTTATGGTCCTGATATATGCATCTACTAAGTGGTCACACGTGTGTCTACTGTCCACCCGTAATCTAACACTGTCTAAGCTTTTAGCTCAGATAATCAGGTTGTGGGCCCACTTCCCCGACTACCAGATAAAGAAACTTCGTCTGGACAATGCGGAGGAGTTTACATCACAAGTCTTCCTAGACTATTGCCAAGCACAGGGCATTGAAGTCTAACATCCTGTAGCGCATGTTCACACCCAAAACGGGTTAGCAGAATCTCTAATTAAGAGACTGCAATGGATTGCTCGTCCATTATTACTTCAATCCCAGTTGCCAGTGAATGCATGGGGTCATGCAATTTTTCATGCTGCATCTTTAATAAAATTAAGACCTTCTGGAGGTCAGTCATCTTCTCCTATGCAACTAGCACTTGGAGCCCCACCAATTGTCTCACACTTGAGAATATTTGGTTGTGCAGTATACGTTCCCATAGCACCACCACAAAGGACAAAAATGGGTCCACAACATCGCCTAGGCATTTATGTTGGGTTTGACACACCCTCCATAATTAGATTCCTAGAACCCCTTACGGGAGACGTTTTAAGGCACGTCTAGAAGACTGTGAATTTGATGAAACATCATTTTCAAGACTAGGCTCACAAACCAAGAAGCCCGAAGCTTCAGACTGTATCACTTGGAATACAAAGACACTAAGTCACTTTGATCCGCCCACAAGCCAGTGTGAGGAGGAGGTCCTGAAGATGCTCCATATCCAAAACACTGTCCATCTCTTGCCAGACAAATTTACTGACAACCAGAAGATTGTCAAATCATACGTCCCTGCTGCTAACACTCCAGCTAGGATTGACATGCCGCAAAATGGATGCAATCCGCCTACAGTAGAAATGGTTGGACCTCTTAAAAAGAGAGGGCGACCACCGGGATCCAAGGAACAAGTCCCTCGAAAGAGTAGGACCCTTGGCAATGGTAAAACAATACAACCACAGGATGCTACTATAAGCCCTACTATCCCATCTCTCCCAAACTCTCAAACAGAGGAAAAATCAGGAGAAAATGAAGTTTCAATACACTATGTACGAACTGGGGAGTATTGTGACAGAAAGAGCACAACCATAGATGACACATTTGCGTGTAATATTGACATCAACGTCGCGTACTGTGACGATGATATTGAACCACGCTCTCTGACAGAATGTCAAAGCAGAGAAGATTGGCCAAAGTGGAAAGCGGCAATAGGAGTGGAGTTGGATTCACTCACAAAATGCAGGGTCTTCGGACCTATTGTCCAGACACCAAAAGGTGTAAAACCTATGTGTTATAAATGGGTATTTGTTAGAAAAAAGAAATGAACAAAATGAGATCGTTCGCTACAAAGCAAGGCTTGTAGCGCAAGGTTTTACCCAACGTCCAGGGATGGATTTTGAAGCCACATACTCCCCGGTCATAGATGCAATCACCTTCCGATTCCTCATTGGCTTGACAGCTCAAGAGGGTTTAGATATGCAGCTTATGGACGTCGTAACTGCATATCTATATGGCAATTTAGACCGAGACATCTATATGAGATTGCCTGACGGTTATTCTTTGCCTGCAGCACTAAAAGAGAGACAACATGACATCTACTCAGTGAAACTATAAAGATCATTATATGGTCTAAAACAATCTGGAAGGATGTGGTATAACAAACTGAGCGATTTCCTTGCAAAACAAGGATTTACTAATGACTCAGTCTGTCCTTGCATCTTTATAAGAGCCAAGACAACATGATTTGTCATCATAGCCTTCTATGTAGACGATTTGAACCTCATCGGATCTCCTGAAGAGATCGCCGAGATTTCTAGAAGCTTGACAGAAACCTTCGAGATGAAAGACCTTGGAAAGTCAAAATTCTGTTTAGGCCTTCAAATAGAGCATCTTAACGATGAGATCCTGTTACATCAGTCAACTTACACATCGAACTTGTTGAAAAAGTTCCAAATGGATAAGTGCCACCCCTCAGTACCCCAATAGTCGTCAGATCATTGGATGTGCATAAAGACCCCTTCCGGTTGCTGAAAGAGGGGGAGGAAGTACTAGGCCCTGAAGTGCCTTACTAAGTGTTATCGATGCACTCCTTTACCTGGCTAACTGCACTCGTCCTGACATAGCATTTGTAGTCAACCTACTAGCCAGATATAGTGCTGCACCTACACAGCGGCACTGGGTCGGAGTTAAGCACCTCTTGCGCTACCTCCAAGGGTCCATAGATTTAGGTCTATTCTACAGAAAAGGGGCAACAACAGGTTTAGTTGGTTATGCTGATGCAGGTTACATGTCCGATCCTCATACGGAGAAGTCTCAGACCGGATACATGTTTACCTATGACGGCACTGCCATATCATGGAGATCTGTGAAACAGACCATGACGGCCGTCTCATCCACTCACTCGGAACTCCTAGCGATCCATGAAGCAAGTAAAGAGCGCTTTTGGCTACGTTCCGTGATCCAGCACATTCTCACCGACGGCTACATCAAAGGCGACAAGACGAATCATATCTCTCCCAAGTTCTTCTGGACGCACGACCTTCAGAAGCAAAAGCAGATTGAGGTACATAAGATCCAATCGTGTAATAACTTGGCGGATTTGCTTCCCAAATCCCTGCATACAAGTAACTTTGAGAAACTTGTATATGAGATTGGGATGCGAAGAGTGAGAAAATGTAAACTGGGTCAGGATGAGAGGACTATGAACATATAGATACATAGGAGACTGATGTATAGATTCATAGGAAATCTGCAAGCCTGAAGCTAGGTCAGATGAGGGGGAGTCAACTGCAGAGTTGTACTCTTTTCACTTGACTATTGGTTTTTTCCCACATGGTTTTCCGTAATCAAGGTTTTGACGAGGCAACCTCGTTGACTCTGGATCCTGAAGTATCCACCCCTAAACACAACCCTAAAACAGGGGAAGTTATGGATCAACCGTTCTTTATTTAATAAGGCAGTTATCCTTACTCGGATCCTGAAGAATCCACCTCTTATTCAATATTGGTTGGACAAGGGGAAGTGTTATGAATAGGCCCATGAGGCCCATTGGGTATCCGGACCATCATTGAAAGCTATAAATATGAGGGTAGGGTGCTCTTAAGCCCTTACACCTATTACTCTACTTTTCACTTCACAACAAACATAAAGAAAAACAAGCTCGTTACATTTTTGCAAAATTTCATAGGCCTTATAAACGGGAATAAATTTCATAGGCATTATAAACGGGAATTCGAAGGCAACTTTCTCAATACAAAGGGAGTATTTTTAAATCAACGTCAGATAATGTGCAAAAATACCATTTTACCCAATAAACAAGAACAAGGTTCAGGAAGTTTAGGAAGTTGCTATACACACAGATCAAACTGCTTCACACCCATGCCATTTATTTATAGGTTCGCCATTCAAATCATTTCGTTTTTTTAACCCCGTCGTCTCTTTCTACTCCCTCGTCTTATTCTTCCCCGCGGACACCGAGCACTTGGGGGCAATGGCTCTGGCGGTGATCTTAAGGCGGAGCACCAGACCCGCCCTCCTTCATTCTCTCCTTCCGCTCCAACTTCAAAATTCCTCTTCTCTTCATTCTATCCCCTCTTCTGTGCCATTGCTGTCATCATCATCTTCTTCATTCATCCATTCCCAATATAAAACCCCCCTAACCTCCTCTCTCTCCTACGAGCCCATCTCAACTTCAACTGATCCCAATCTCTCCTCTCTCCTCAATCTCATATCCACATCAAAATCTCACCCACCAACTCCCCAACAGGAAGCCCTCAATCTCCTCCGATCATCGGACATCGAGCCTACCGAGGATTTGGTCTGCTCGGCGATATGGGCCCTAAGATCGGACTGGGAGTCGGCCGTTCTGGCCTTCAAGTGGGCCCGGGACCGCGTCGTGGATTGGCCCGAAGCTTGGCATTTGATGATCTGGGTGCTGGGGAACGAGCGGAGGTTCGATCTGGCATGGAGCTTGGTGAGACGGATGCACATGAAGTCGGTGCTGACGAAGACTGCAATGGTTATTTTGATGGAAAGGTTGTCGCCTTTTGCCCTTTAGGTGTTTGTGTTTTTGCTTGTGTGGGGTTCTTGGCTCACTTGGCTTGTCATTCAGTTGCATGATAAACCTTTTATTGTAAAGTTTGCAACTTTATGGTAGAATGTGTTACTTGCAGGTACCCGGTTGCTTTTTTTAGTTGATGATCAGTACATATTTTAGTCTTTGGGAGCTACCAGTTTTATCCATTCCATATTCAGGACTGTTAGGAAAACACCATACCCAAAGGCTTAAGCTTAGGGATTGTCGGCTGACAATCTATAAGCAAACTTCAACACTTAATACCGCCCCAAAAGACGCACTTGTGACTCACTTGAAAAGTCAGAATGAATTAAGGTAAACAAAAATACTATAAATTATTAATTATGAAGTTTGAACACATGGCCTATTGGAACTCGGTTGCCTGACTCACAAATTTGAACCAATACATCAAGCAAGTTCAACAGTTAACAAAGGCTTGTAGACAAGGCAGCGAGATGAGCTTCCATCATGTGCATGCATTAAGTTTATCTTTGAGTATGAACTGATATTACATAGCACGGAGATGAAAACCCAAGAACTTTCAATTATATTCAGCGATGCAGATGTGCGAGGTTGATGCTCATTATATATTTTGCATTACTTTTTAATGACTCAAAATGATGTCTCATATTCATGCCACTTAAAAGGACTGATTTTAAGGGGCCAGCCATTCCGTTTACGGGGAACCATGTGGCAAGAGCTTGTGAAATTTGTCAAATAATGTATTCCATTGAATGTTATAGATGTCTAGAAGTTTGCATCTCATGGACATGCCTTTTCTAATCTGTGTTAGGTATCTACTCATCGGATGAGATTGTTGTTGTTGTTGTTGTTGTCGTCGTCATTATTTCCTTGTAATTGGGCAGACATATATAATCACTCTTTAAATATTTAATTGCATGCTATGTAAGATAGTTGTTGTGTTCTGTGGGGTTGTTAAGTATACTTAGTATCTGTCTGTCAATCCATTTAATTTTTTGAGCCTGTGTTGCATGCCACAGTAATTTTCATCAATTGAAAGAAGTTATGGGCATCTTCATGGTTATTTGCTTCATGGTTATTTGCTTCATTTTATTTCTTTCTGGTTACTTGTCTGTTTTATACAGTCTTCAACTGCATCGTGGTTTGATACTAATAAAAGAATTTTTTTTCAGGTATGCAGCTGCCAATGAAGTGAGCAAGGCAATTAAAACATTCCATGCTATGGAGAAGTTCAAAATTAATGCAGATTCAGCAACATTTTATGCCCTCCTTCGTGCTCTTTGCAAAAACAGAAATGTGGAGGAGGCTGAGGAATTGCTTCTTTTAAATCGAAAATTTTTTCCGCTTGAAACTGAGGGGTTCAATGTCATTCTTGATGGTTGGTGCAATATCATCATTGATGTGGTTGAAGCAAAGAGAGTGTGGAGAGAAATGGCAAATTGTTGCATCACCCCAGATGGTACTTCTTATTCACATTTGATTTGCTGCTTCTCAAAAGTTGGCAATCTTTTTGATGCGCTTAGGCTTTATGATCAAATGAAGAAGAGAGGTTGGGTCCCTGGCCTTGTAATCTATAATTCTCTTATTTATGCATTGACAAAAGATAGTTGCTTGAAAGAAGCACAAAAGACTTATGCTAAAATTTTAGAGGCAGGTCTGAGACCAAATATTGAAACATACAACTCTATGATATACCCACTATGCGAAGCTCAGAAGGTGGAGGAAGCACGTGAGATAATGGATGATATGCTGAAGAATGGTATTCGTCCATCAATTGAAACTTACCATGCATTTGCTAAAGCGGAGGATATAGACGGAACATTGAAACTGCTCAAAAGAATGAAAGATGCAGGTTGTGGCCCGGATAGCTGTACTTTTCTTCAAATTTTTGAGAAGTTTTTCAGACTGGACGAATCTGAAAGCGCATTGAAAATTTGGAGTGAAATGAGAACATTTAATATCATCCCCGACTCTTCTCATTACACAACATTGGTGCAAGGGTTGGCAACTCATGGATGGATTCCAAAAGCCATGGAGTTCTACAGTGAAATGCGATCAAAAGGGTTTCCTGGCGATCCTAAACTCGAGAAGCTCTTCGAGACATTTATATCAAGTAGCAAAAACCATTGGGGCAAAGGCAAAGAATTCGTCAGCACACCCCGTGGAAAACGAAGACTTCCTGGAGTTGAAGATATAAGACTTCATGAAAGACTTGGGAAATTAATATTTTGATCTAAAGAAGTTTACGGAGGAGGAACAACATCGTGTTTATAGTTCTAAAACGGGCCAACTTCATGGGCAAATTCTGAAATGAACAGGTGTATAGTTGCACCTTGCAAAGTAGAACCTGTGGGTTGTTACTTACATGCTATAGACTTGCAAAAATGTTTTGAAACATTCTCGAGGTAAAATCTATAATCCTTCATTCTGTCCCATTTTATGTGTCATTATTATCTATGATTTTTTTGTAAAAAATAACCTACATGAATTTTGTCGCATGTAGAGAGAACCTGCATGAGTTATGTGCATCCCGCTGCAGCTGCAAAAGGAAGGATGAAGGACATAAAAGAGAAACCAGAGTATTGATTATAAAATGTAATCATGGTGCAATAGACATTATTAGGCTTCAGCTTGTTGTGACATGTAAGTTTTCTCGCTAGTCAATCATTACTAGTTGCTAATAGACAAATAACAATATTAATATCACTTTTGAACCCCAATTCAGACAGATTACTATCTAACAGGGTGATTAGAAGGAACAAAAACTAGACGTATTGTAGATTCATTCAACGTTGACTTGGAGGAAATATTTAGAAGTTGGGTATATCGGGAGATCGAGGTCCTATCCAATGTTTTCGTTGGGTTACAATAGAGTGCTGGGTTGATAGGGTTGTGTCCCTTATTTGCTTGCTTGACTTGTCCATTTAGGTTTTGTGTTCATAGGAACAGCATAAAATCTCATATTTTATAAGTGGAGTAAATACATTTACACTCAAGTCGAAGGAGGTCAACATCATATGTGTACGTATTTAAATCTCATAAATAATGAAGGAATCGAAATGATCTTAGTAGAGCCAATGACAATTGACCAAGATCTTAACTGTACCTCAAAAACCAAATGCTGAAACATACATATTCTAAAGGGATGCAAAATGCTTATGTCTAAAGAAATCATGATAATTTCTAGAATTGTTTTTTAACAGTCAGTCGTGGATAATGTATTGTGTTGAATTTTTTATGTTGCTTATAAGCTTATAAAAGCTCATAAAAGCATTAGAGAAGAGTAACATTCCCCTTAATTTCTACATACATCCATTGGGTGCTTTGAAGCCTTAACAAACAAGAAATATAATAGAACTTATGCTTAGCCCTTCCTCAATACGATTAGGAATTTTGATTATTAAGGTGAAAATCCTTTTCCTCCCTTACACTATTGTACTTAAGTCCAACAACATAGCTTATGATGGTGTGGTTTCTTACAGTAATCTCTGATTTTGAGTTGGAAGGCACTACTAAATTTAGCTTTAATCTCAACAGTTCAGTCTGAATAGGCCCATCTTTTGTAGGCATCCCCTTGGATTACTTGTATGTTTTTTTGTGTGGGATTAACAGTTCAGTCTGATTGTAGTTGCATGGCATAGCAGTCAGCCTGACCAAATTCTCGACCGTTGTACTCAACAAACAGACAAAACATGGAACAAGACTCCGGATTGTTTCCCCAACGGCTAGTTTTCCCTCTACTTTACCATTTAAGTACACTTCAAGCTCTCTCTCATTTCTCTGCATCTCTCTCTCTCTCTCTCTCTCTCTCAAATATGGGCGCTGCGTCTCTCTTCTTCATAATCCTCGCCCTTTTCTTCACAGCAAGAATCTCAGAAGCCAGAGATTTCCTTGTCGGAGGCAACCCTGACGCCTGGCAAATTCCAACACCGACCTCTCAAACCCTCAACCAGTGGGCCGAATCGACCCGGTTCCAAGTCGGCGACTCTCTCGGTAAGTAGTGAAAAGGCTCCGCCGATCTCAAATTGACCCTTGCGATTCTCAATAGCCATATGAACTCATTGCTTCTGTTTCAGTTTGGAAATTAGACGGCAAGAAGAAAGACTCGGTCCTGGAGGTAAGAAGAGCAGACTACTTGAGCTGCAACGTCTCGAGCCCAGTATCGGAACACAAGGAGGAGAGCACCGCCATCAAGCTCGATCAAGCGGGGCCACACTATTTTGTTAGCGGCGAGAAGGGAGCTTGCGAAAAAGGGGAGAAGATGGCAGTGGTTGTGATGGCAGTGAGGGGGAACGTCGGTGGACAGAATGGTTATGCGTTCTTTGGTGGTGCCGGTGGTGGGCCCCCTCCGGCACCGTCGCTGAAGGTTGGTGTTGAGGATGGGCCGGCATCGGCTCCGGCGAGCGGTGGGGGAAGAAGTGCGGTTGTTGTTGGGGTTGAGATGTGGTGGTTGGGGGTGGCGATGGGCTTGGCACTGTGAGAACTAATGCTTGATTTTGTACTTTTTATGTTTCTTTTTATTTTTGGGTTAAATTGGTCTACTCAAGGGTAATTTGGATCATATTTGATTTGCGATATATAAATTCGATTATTTATTTAATCATATGTTAATTTAAAAGGTTTTAATTCAAACATGTGTTCTTGGTTCGTATTTATGGCTCGAAATGTACCAGCTTGCTCGTATTTAGTCTTTAACCGACCTTATGAACTATTTGAAGCAATTCATTGGAAAGATTATTCATGTGTAAACAACCTGCGTATCTGTACGCAAACCTAATTGCTCCACCCACAGACCATTTCACATCCCCCAACCCTGCGAGCCGCCGACTCCTTCCTTTCTTCGTCACCCACCCCTTGTCCTCTCCCTCCTCTTCTTCCATCCCACTTGTCGGAAGGACGAGTAGGGCGGAGGAAGATGAGGGGGAGTGGATGGAATGAGGAAGGGGGTTGGCGGTGGGTAGGGATCCGTTGGGGTAGAGGCTGCGAGGATGCTGTGGCGGTCGAGTATAAGATGAAGCCGATGATGTGGAATGGAGGGTAATAGAGGAAATATTTTCAACGGCAAACCGATGGACTTTGAATGGCAAATTTGTAAATGAGCGGTATGTGAATTCAAGAATTAGGTATGTGTGTATATCTTCTCCCTATTAAGATGTGTCAGGAACTGATGACAATTTGAAACTTCTTGTTTTTAGGGGTTTTAGATACAAGTTTGGCATATTCATAGCTACTGTTGAAATAGTCTTCTAAATTATGGTATTTTCGTGTGTATTTTTGGATTTGGTCTGAGGCGATTGTGGCGAAAGAGGTGAGGATGAAGGAAGTGTGGATGATGAAGACGTGGAAGGAGATGAGATAAGGAAGGGGAGGGGTCAACGTCATATGGGGGTGGCGATGTAATGGGGGAGGGGTTGCACGGATGCTGTAGTGGCAGCGGCATTGGAGAAGAATAGGAAGATGTTGGAGGTGGAATTGATGGTAAAAGAGGAAAAATTTTCAATGGCAAACCTATAAATTTTGAATGGCAAACTTGTAAATAAATGGTCTGTGCATTTAGCAATTAGGTCTGTGCACATATCAACTTCGAACTTGGATCAATGGCGACAAAACTTCTTGTCTTTTTTTCGTTTTAAAATATAAGTATCATATACTCATAGCTAAATTTAAAAGAGTCTTCTAAATTATGGTATTTGTCATTCCTGAGTTTTTAAGATTTGCTGACCCTATTCATATCAGTTGTTAGAAAGGAGTCACTCTAAACATTTTTTTTGTCTAAAATTTAATCATGATTTATTTAACCCATTAAATATTGAGTTCGAGTTTCAAATGTCTGGTTAAATGTTTGGTTATTGGGTTTTATATTAGGTTATCAGCGGTTTGGGATGATAGGAAGATAAGAGGCCCTCACAGGTTCCTCCTCCCCTTCTTCTCATTACACACCGTGCCACCTCTTCCCATCCACCTCTTCCAAATCCTCAATCGCTAAAACACAACATATCCCCCTTTGCCTCTTCCATTTGTTCTCACCTCCCCCTCCTCTCCCATCATCCTCTACTTCCTTCTCCCTCGTTCGAATCCTATCGCACCCTCCTTTTCCTCTACTGAAACCTTTAAAACCTCCTCGTCATCATTCGATCTCCCACATCGTGCCTCCTTTTTCTCATCCTAAGTTGCCAGAACATAACACAAACCCCTCTGCCTCTTTCTATCTCTTACTTCCCACCTCATCCATCACCCTTATCGTCCTCCTCCGGTCACCCACATCATGCATCCTTTTCCTCATCCTCAATCGCCAAACCACAACGCAACATCCTTCGACTCTTCCATCTCTTACTCATCAGCTCCTCCTCACATACTTACTCACCATTCCTCTCATCCTCAACTTCCTTCTCCTTCATCGAATCCGGTCGCTCTCTCCTCTTCCTATATTGAAACTATTTAGGGGTGTTTTCTCACCATTGGATGGTAGTCCAGAGGTCCGAGTGTCGTCACCGTCTCGAAAGCTGGGGACAGCCTTCGGGGTCGATTGACGGAGCATTCACTTGAACTGGAATGCATGGATCCAAGCGACGGTGCGTCGAAGGTAGCTTCGGTGGGACGACAACCTCCGGGATCAATCGGACGAACGTGCTCTGGCACGAGGTCGTTTGGATCCGAGCAATGGGATGCTGAAGGGAAGCTTTGGCGGTGGTGGCACCTCCTTCGATCTGCAAAATGAATAACTCGTCAGGGGGTCGGACCTTGGTTCCGACCAAGTCCCCTCCGATGCTTAAGTCAGCACTTGTCTGAAGGATGCTCGGTGGGATCGAGTATTGTTAACGGGGAGACCAATATGCTAGTTCTCATGCCGAGCTGTGGAGCAGAAATGTGGTGTAAGAAGGTATGCGAGTTTGTATTATGCTACCTCCATTCTAGATCTCGGAGACCCCCCTAAAGTTGCTGCCTTCCACTCTTTACATAGGCGAGCTATCTCCCCTCATCTCAAAGGCCATTATCGGACTTTATGGTCGCATTGATGAGGACCAATTTGAGGCAACCTTTGACCTTAGTAATGGTCATCATGAGAATGTCATAAATGCGGGCCTTAAGTGCTGAATCAATGGCCTTGAGTGCATGCCATAATTGGTGAGTGCGCTGTCAATGCCTTCTCCCGACATGCCCATATGTTTTATGGCCTTCCCGTTGCGCTCGTCTGCACTTATGGAGGGTTAAATGTCAATTATCATTGGCTCGGTTTGGGGAGCGATCTTCTCCACACTCGAGAGCGGACGGTCCACCGAGCCTTCGTCTCGGTGGAGAGACACGACCCGCCCGTGAGGTCCTTGGGCTCGAGCCCAAGGCTGTAGTGAGTCTAGTGACTAGTCGTTGTTGACTTGGTTTCTCCTAGCCCAGTCAAAGGGTTGTGTCAATTTCCTCTATCTCCCGAGCTCTACCGCAGTAGAGGTTGAGGTCGGGAGATGTAGTATAAGAGAGAGAAGTGGCATCTTTAAGAACTTGGTTCGGATTGCGAAGCCAGCTAGGAACAATAATTGGTCCATCCGAGAGGTTCGTCGACCTGCTGGAGGAGTGGCTCCCAGGCGTACAGTCGACTGGTTAGTTCGGTGGCGAGCGAGGTGGCCCCTCGACTTATGAACGACGAAGGAGTGGGTCGGCCCGCTGGGAGAGTGGTCCACGGTCTTGTGGTTGACATGTTCATTTGGTGGCGAGGGGAGTAGCCCTGCGACTTACGGTCGATGAGGAGATGGTCCCCGTTCATTCGATGGCGAGGTGGTCGGCCCCATGATTTACAGCCGACGAAGGAGAGGGTACCCATTCGTTCGGTGCTGAGGGGAGTAGCCCTACGACTTACAGCTGACGAATGAGATGGTCCCTATTTTTTTGGTGGCAAGGGGACGGCCCACGACATACGACCGACGAAGGAGAGGGTCCCCGTTCATTTGGTGGCAAGGGGAGTAGCCCAACAACTTACAACCGACGAAGGAGAGATCGGTCTGCTGGGGAGTGGCCCCCACCTTACATCAAACCGGACGGGTCGGCCTGCTGGGGGAGTTTCTCCCAGCCTTACGATTGACAGGTTGATCGGCTTGCTGGGAGAGTTATCCCTAGTCTTACGGTCGATCAAATGATCGGCCTACTGGGGGAGTTGCCCCAACCTTAATGTCGATAAGTAATAGACCTGCTGGGGGAGTTACCCCCAGTCTTATGATCGACAGGTTGATCGGCCGGTTGGGAAAGCTACCCCAGTCTTACGGTCGATCAAATGATCAGACTGCTGGAGGAGTTGCCCTCAGCCTTGCGGTCAATAAGTGATCGGCCTGCTGGGGGAGTTGCCCCCAGCCTTACGGTCAACAGGTTGATCGGCCGATTGGGAGAGCTACCTCCAATCTTATGGTCGATCAAATGATCGGCCTGCTGGTAGAGTTACCCACAGCCTTACAGTCGATAAGTGATCGACTTGCTGGAGGAGTTGCCCTCAGCCTTACGGTCGACAAGTCGATCAGCTTGCTAGGGGGGCTACCCCCAGTCTTAGGTCGATCGAATGATCGGTCTGCTGGGGAGTTTCCCCTAGCCTTACGGTCGATCGAATGTTTGGCCTGCTGCGGAAGTTTGTAAGGGACCCTGCGGGGCTACACACACACACACACTAGAGGGGGGGGGGTGAATAGTGTAATGGCAAGCAAAGTGCTTAATTAAAAGTTACTGAAATTAAAGCACAATAAGCAGCGGAAATTAAACAGAGTGCTCAACAACAACAATCACAAACACAAGGAATTTACCCTGGTTCTCCAAAACTTGGGTACGTCCAGCCACACCAATATTTACTATATTTCCACAAAGAGAAGTGAATACAATCTCACACAGAGATACCTCACACAGAGGATTTATGATTCCCACAAAGAGATATCCTTACTCTCACACAGAGAGACCTCACACAGAGGATTTTTTTCTCTCACACAGAAAGAACCAAACTCCCACACAGAGAGTAACTCCCACAAAGAGAGTAACTAATTCCCACAAAGAGAATTAGGGTTTCAAACAAAAACAAAATGACACAACACTTACCTATGCCTTGATATGATCTTACCAATGTGAAGAAGAAGGCATGCAAGTGAATGACCAAGTGCTTGAGATTATCTTTGATTGCACTTGTCGATCTTTCTCTCTTCTAGGAATGAATCCTAACACTTCTCACTTGAGTGTATGAAATGAAGAGAAGAAAGATGTTCTCCAAGAAAAGAAATGAGATTGAAAATCCTTTGGAGAAATTCCCTAGAGCTTAGACGCTATAGCATAAAATTGAACCTCTAATGAGGGAATGTGAGAGATTAGGAGTGTCTATTGATTCTAAAAGATATTCAATATCAACCAAGAGTTCTAAATGAATTAAGCCATCTTCTATATATAGGAAGCCCAAAGGAATCCATAAAACCAGCCAAAAATTCAAAGGGAAGAAATCTGCAACGGCTAGATTTTGGCAGTTTATGGCACAGACAGTCGACTGATGAAAAAATGACAGTTGACTGTTTAACGGCTAGAAAAATCCCAGCGGCTATAATCTGAGCCATGACAGTCGGCTGTAGAAGAATACACAGGCGACTGAAAAACAGACAGTCGACTGTATATCCTTCATCAGGCGACTGCTGCAGGGGATGGAGAAAAAAACAGAGAGATGCAATTTACTCCCAGTATGCATACGTGTGACTGATGACCAAGGTACAGTCGACTGTAAAATAGACATGCGACTGTTTATCCTTCATCAGTCGACTGCTGCAGAGGATGGAAGTAAAACAGAGAGATGCAATTTTCGCACTTACGCATTTCAGACGACTGTTGACCATTTCACAGGCGACTGTAAATATACAGGCGACTGTAAATACTTCATAAGTCGACTGACTTGCAAATTGGGATGAAGCCCAGAAAATGCAAGTTACTTACAGACGACTGTTGAGCAATTCACAGGCGACTGTAGAAACACATGCGACTGTAAATTGAACATCAGTCGACTGATGCAAAAAGCTCAAGTAGAGTCAATAAAAAGTTGACTTGAGCAGTGCACCACAGTCGACTGTAGAAGGCTTGACAGGTGATTGGAATCATCCAGTCGATTGTAAAACCTTCAGCAGGCGACTGTTGGAGAGTCAGAGACTCCAAATGAGTCTTTAGGCAAGTTGAACCTATTGGGTTAGATTCTATGATAATCCTAAGGCTCACTAAGATGGTTAAATGTATATGCATGAGTATGACCATCTATCAATAATCATAGACTCAAAAAGAGAAATGCAAGTAATAGAAATTACATGGATTACATATTGCATCTCCTAGAGTCTAAGTCTTCAAGCTCACGATACCTTGATGCTCCCCAATCATCTCCAAGCTTTGGCACTCCTTGATGAGCTTCCCTTCATCAAGCTCCAAGCTTTTTCAATGCTCCTCTTGATGTATATCCATCATCATGCTCTAAGCTTTGGTTTCATTAGATGATCTACAAGACTTCATCCAAGCTTGGGCACTTCATCACTCTTGGAGGTCTTTAATCCCTTGTAATATCCTCCAAGCATTATGCTTTGTCTCATCAACATATAATCATTTAGATAAACTGAGACTAAAACATAATATTGATTATCATTCTAATATAATGTATTGATCATCATCAAAACAACGTTAGTCTTGAACCCAAGAACTAACAGAGTTGCCCCAGCTTTACGGTCGATAGGTTGACCGAGTTGCTGGGGGAGCTATCCATAGCCTTAGGTCGATCAGATGACTGGCCTACTGGGGTAGTTTCCCCCAGCCTTACGGCAAACCGATGGGTCGGCCTGCTCGGGGAGTTGTCCCCAGCTTTACGGTAAACCGTACGGATCGTCCTGCTGGGGGAGTTGCCCCCAGCCTTTGTAGGAAGATGTATGCCCTTGAGGCATTTATCCTAAGATAATCATCTTGTTCTAATAATTATATGGTATTAATTATCCTAAGTATGTAGTCGTAGTATTATATACTTAGATAATTTCCTTAGACTTATAGTCAGGTCATTTCGTATCCAGATGTAGATCTCGATTATAAGAAGGTAGTGACTGATTAGAAACTTAAGTTTTAAACGGTTCACGGTCATAGATGTGTCAAGAATAGGATATCGGCACATCGGTTAGACCATTGTGTCTTTGTCTTACCTTAGGGTAATGATGATCTCATAGTCATTTGACTTGGCAAAGTCGGAGACGAGACACAGGTGCTCATTAGAGAATGAGTTCACTAAACGACCAACTTAGAGTTATTAAATGGTGAAGTTTTAACTAGACTGTCAATAATAACTCTAGTGTGATGATAGGAAAGTTGGTCCTCAAGACCTGAAGTCATCAGTACGAACCTATGAATGGATAGTGTCACTTAGATCTATGATCTAGCTTCGAGGCTCGGCCTGCTGAAAGATCTAGGTTGGGTGACACCTAAAGCTCACGAGGAAAGTAGATGACTAAGATGAGATTCATCTCTTTCGTTAAAGGGAAGTTAGTGTCACTAGATCAGTACGGTCTTTGTATTAATCCTCGACCAGGATATGTTGTAGGATGTACAACATAAATACAACAAAGACCGCTGTATACTGACCAATGCTGGCTAGTAGGGTTGACGGTAATCCATACCCTAGGCCATGCAGAGACACAGTCTTGACGAAGGGATTAAAACTGTGGAATTCATCACTGACATAGTCAGAGCGATCCCAATGACATGTTCATCATTGGGTCGATCACGTAAGTATGATTTTGAAACATGGACTATGCCTGCTGCTTGTAGTTACCTTCGTCTAGGGTTTCGAGCCCCAAACTGTAGTAGAGTCAGGCTGTAGGGTCTAACACGGAGTAGCATCCACGTCTTTGTGATAGTAAGAATGTTAAGAGAAATTCATTCGATCATATGGAATATTTAAGTCCACAAGTTAGTTGTGAGTTCAAGTTTAATAGGGGACAATTTTGCATATGATGCCAACTAGATTAAATGTGTCGTAAATATTTTAAAACAATTTTTAATGGAACAAATGCATCGAAAAGGTTACCTAGATGACGGGATCATCCCGGTCTAATCGCAGGTTCAAAACGCATCGAAAACGGAGCTCAAACGAGCCTAGAAACGCAAAAACAGTCAAATGCAAGAGTGGGTCAGACCCACTTAGGCAAGAGGGCCCAGCCCATAAAAGAGCGGGGCGCGCCTGCTAATTGGGCGGGTGGACCTGCTAACTCTAGCGGGCACCACCCGCTGAGCCAGGGGGCCGGCCCGTTTAGCAGGCCTGGCACCCGCTGCGGCCCAGCGAGCGGCCCGCCCGCTGAGCGAGCGGGCGCGCCCACCCAGGCCAGCAGCTGGGGCGCCTGTAATCCATTGCAGGCACCAGCCTACAATGGAGGCAGGCACGCCTGCCTGCCTAGCGGGCGCGCCCGTGGGTTTGCCCTAACCATTTGACTTATTTCCTAGGGGTGTTTGAAACCGAAAATGACGGCTACGATGGATGACTTTTTGCCCATCTTTGGCAATTGTTTGAGGGGTCAAACGAAGTCAGAATTTGTCACCATTTGTTCCTACGACTTCATCTTTCGAAGCCCTTTGAAATGATAACTTGTATCGTCTCTAAAACTCAATGATGAGGGAGAATTAATTAGTTGAAGTTGGCCATTGTGAAAGGCTTACTAATTTCATTAACTCAAATTAAATCCAATTTATTTTAAGGTTGTCCCACATTGCTTGTGACGAAAAGGGAGGAGCCGACTCCCTATATAAATAGGGGTGCCCTCTCTTCGTTGAAAAGCGTACCGAGTGAACGATTCGAGAAGCTCCTGATTTTTGAGCACGCTCGATCGTAAACTTAAATATTTCTCTCCTCTCCTTTTCTTCCTACCCTCCCGTCGGGTCCTAGAAAGACTATGAGGAGTTTTGGATCGGATCCAGACGTCTCTGACGCGGGTCTGCTCAAGTGAAACTTTCTTCAGCAAGTGATCGGCTCGGAGGTGGCTCGGGTAGATCGGTTCGAAGGCGCAAGGTGGCTCGGCTACACGGAGCATAAGAAGGTGGTGTGGTACATCTTGCCGGTCCCAAGGCCAAGATTTCGGGTATGTTAATTAGTAGCTTTTTAGAATAATTTTAATAATGTCGCAGTAGGCTAGATCCTTCTTGGGGTGGTCAGATCCACCCCAGTCGGCATAGATCTTGGCGAGGTTCTGGCTTGCATTAGTGTTCGCTAAAATGTTTAACATGTTTATGTTTTTTCGCTGTGCATATTTTCCCTCTGTTGTCTGTCCGATATAGGGCAGGCACAGATCTGAGCCCTATGGGTCTGCCAAAACTCTTCAGTATCAGAGCCAAGTTTGCATGATCTTGACTGCGATGTTATTTTAATTATTAAAATCGCTTACTTTATGTCATAAAAATTTTAACTTTATTTGATAACTTTAAAATAATTATGAACCCTTCTTTTAAATGTTTTAAAAATTGTTTTTATAGCATGGAAATTTTTTGAGAGACATTTTATATTTTATGTGATAAAGTTTATATAAGCATCTTTGATTAAATGCTTGGCGTCCTCGTGGGGGAGCTCGACCCCCTCCAGGTCGTCATAAGAGAAGGAGATAGGGGAACGAGCCACTCTCCTCCGCTTTGCCCCCATGCCGACATCGTCTTCAGGACTTGTTGATCATATGCCTTCCTCGTCGACGTTTATGTGCCACCCTGGGCCGGCCCACCGCATATAACATCTACACGCACAATCGGCCCGGGCATGTGGTGGGCCACTTGCTCGGTGTCGTGGGTCCGTTGACTAGGCCCCACAGCTGCTCTTCTCCTGCGGTCGGTTCTTTCTGGGTCGACAAACATCTGGAGATGACCGCCCTAGATCAGCCGCTTAATATCTCTCTTCAGGGCAAAGCAGTCATCGGTTTCGTGGCCATTGTCGCGGTGGTACCGGCAATATTTCTTCATGTTCTTTCCACCAGCTCTTGTTCTCATCTCCGGGGGCGGGTTGCTGAGGAGCCCACCAGACAGGGCCACTGCCATCACTTTGGCCAGGGGGCGTTGAGCCGGGTGTAGTGTACCACCTCATGCACTCTCTCTGGCCTGCCTCTCGGAGCTGGGTTTCTGGGAGCAAAGAACCTCTTCAAAGGTCATGGGTGATCTTGCGCTCGGGGCCCCCCTCGTCACACCCTTGGGGGTTGTCTTGGTCACGGCCCCTGCTGCGGTCCTGGTTACGGCCTTGGAGGTGTTCATCCTGCCGCGACCACTCATTGGGCCTAATCTCAGCAC
Source organism: Scilla litardierei (assembly GCA_030789695.1). NCBI lineage: Eukaryota > Viridiplantae > Streptophyta > Magnoliopsida > Asparagales > Asparagaceae > Scilla > Scilla litardierei. The sequence goes on from JAULAV010005719.1 coordinate 28,134, forward strand.
ATGGAGCTACGATGGTTGGGGCCTTCGGCACCATCCCCAGGGCCTCCTCGCTCAACATAAACTTTTCTGCCCGAGCGAAGATGGCAGGGGATCGGCAGGTAGTTCTCGGAGCATCAACTTGTGAAGACTTCTGTTCGTCAGTCCTTTCTTGAAGGCTGCCATAAGGAGCTCGTCTCCGCAACTCGTCACGCTGAGTCGCTCTTTGTTGAAGCGCTACAGAAAGTTATAGATGGTCTCCCCATCCTTCTGGACCACCATGAATAGATAGTCTGATGCCTTCTTCTTCCTCCGTCTTGCCAAGAATTGGTGGCAAAACTTCCACGAGAGGTTGCCAAACGAATCAACGAAGCCCCTGGGCAAGCCCTTATACCACTCCACTGCCGCCTACTTCAAGGTGGTTCGGAAAGCTCGACAAAGGAGGGAATCACTTGCCCCATGGATCTCCATAACTCCCTGGTATAGCTGCACGTGCTCTAAGGGATCGTCCGAACTGTCATATAGTTCAACATGAGGTAGCTTGAACCTATGGGGTACCGGGGTTGAGATCACCCTGTGAGTTAGTGATGTGTCATTATATTCCACGTTTTATCTATATGATTACACGTCAAAATGATTGCTCAATTACATATTTCATACGCTTTTACGCTCATAATTGGAACTATTGTACTTTAAGAGCATTTGGTTGCATTTCAGGAAATATCGAGCGATTTGGAGTATATTGGAGGAGAGAGTGCGTGCTTCGACACCGAAACTCCTGAGGCACCGCGTTCGGTGACTTAAAGGTGCGGAGGAGAAAGGAAGGGGCAAGAGAGACGGAGTGAAGAAGAGAAAAATGAAGGAAGCAAGGTACTATAGTACCATGCCTCGTGGATTCCAGGTCGCTCGATCGAGCTATGATGCAGTGAAGGAATCGAGCGACCCAAAGTGCTGGAAACAGGAAAGACGTGCACTCTTTTCAAAGCTGCTATCACCTGAGATTTTTCAGTATTTTTCTGATATTTTTCCCAGATAGTAGACTTCAAGATGGTTCCAATGGTACCAAGAACATGCCAATCGAAGGTCGGATGAGCTCTGGGGAATGTTTGCAAGCTGATGCTGCATTGCTGAAATATGTTTTCGACCACCTACTTGACCGAGCAGGACCCTACTCGACCGAGAAGAGTGATAATTCGACCGAATAACAGCCTACTCGATCGAGCAACTACATACTCGACCGAGCAGTAACATACTCGACCGAGAAGAGTGATAATTCGACCGAACAACAGCCTACTCGATCGAGCAGACCCTACTCGGTCCAAGCAGGCAGAGCGATGTTTTTGGGCAATGAATCCAGATTTCTGACGACTCGACCGAGCAGCCACCTACTCGACTGAGCAGGCCCTACTCGGTCCGAGTAGGCAGAGCGTGGTTTTAGACAACGGATTCATATTTTCAGACGACTCGATCGAGCAGCTTCCTACTCAGACCGAGTCACCGTTGGCCCAGAACGTATGTTGCATCCAGATCTTCTCTAGGGCATGACTTTGAGAGGGTTTTTGGGAAAACAATGGATATAGGGAATAGCAGCCGTCACTTTGGGGGGGGGGCGTTCTTTTAAGCTTAAATCTTTTTTTAAAAGTTTTTTTTGAGATGATCTTTTAGGAGTTAGGCTATGCCATAGGCTCCTCCATTGTATCAAGATAAGTACCTTTGTCCTCTTGAATTCCATTGTTATTTCTTTGTGATTTCTTGTTGAATATCTTTTTGATGCATGCTATGATGAATTCTCTTTCTATTATCGAATCTTCTATTGATTTTCCTATGATGCAGGAGTAATTCCATCTAGGGCTAATGGATTAGCCCTAGGATTTTAGGATTTAGATGCAAAGACGTGATTTTTATGATGCGTTGGTATAAATGGGGAGTATTTTGGTCGATCTTGTAAAGTTTGTAGGAGAACTCGTACTGAGATCGTGTCCATGGTCGGTGGAATCAATTAGCTTAAGGAGTATCATATAGGCTTAATTAGGGAGTTAGTGAATTCAATTGGGACACGTGACCATGCCCGGATCGTGTCTTGATGGGATTCTCTGACGAACTATATTACTAATTGACGGCTACCGCCATTGCGTCAATAAGAGCCATCAAAATACATCGAAGCTCTAACCCACGAGAGTGGCGTGAGATGAGATCATTCCGTCCACGAAGTGGTATGCATATTGTCGATTCTTAATGCACGTGTCGTGTGCGCCTAGGGGTTAGTATGATACGTTAGATTCATGGTGCTTAGAACCATGAATTCTACATTTTAGATGCGACAATCCCTATGAAACCAATGCAACATAGAATTATTAACTTAGCATCGACATCAGACGATCCTAGTGGTGAGTCCTAAAGCCATAGTCTTTCTTTCTTTCTTTGTGTGGGATTCCTTATTTGTGACGTTGAGTGACAACACCTTCACATCCATCACCATTACAACCCTCCATACTCCACATCCACCAATAAACCTGTAAGTCTAACTCATCCTAGGAGTAGATAGGTAGTATAGCACTGCTTTCCCGTGTTCGATACTGACATGTGTGCACCCAGGCTTGCTATCCGCAAATGGCCGGGGACCCGCGAGGGGTTTAGAATTTGTAACCGCAAGCGCACGGTGTTGTAGTGTGGCTTGGGGGTCGAACACAGGGAGGCGAGGTTGTGCTTGAGTCAAGTAGGACCTAAATCACCCCAGGGGGCGAGCTAGCCCGAATCGGTAAATGGTTGTCACGGAAAGGAATAAAGGGTATGAACAATAAAGAAATAAACCCGGGACTTTGGTTTCCACCCCGACGAGCGACTCTCGCCGATACGACCTACGGGTATGCATAGCGATCGGAATTAGGGTCTAATGGTGGGACGTTGCCTCTGAAAGTGGTACCGGCATCCCATGAGCCCGATATTCTGGTCGGTGCCCAGGATGATACACCGGACTTCTCGGATTCGATCAGTGGGCACTCCCGTGTCCATTAACACTGATCGATTCCGGGAGCACTAAGCTCGCAACGATAACTCCCAACTTCTCATCCTGTCGCTCCCGCGTGCTAGGATTCGGCGTCTACGCTAAGGACGTGAGCTATGGCTAGGGAGTCAACCGCCAAGTTTATTCCCCCTTGGCCCAACGGTCAAAGGCGGTCTTTTTCCCGCCGATGACAATGAAACACCCCCCGTAACCGTTAGATTCCTAATCCCTATCGATATCCTAACCCTATGGACGCATCAGGAAGAGCCCCCGAAGGGGTTTCCACCAAAATCCCAGATTTGGGAACTACTCACAAAAATCCATTAAAAAGCGATCTAAATAAAAATTAACCGTTGGAATCATAATCGGACGATTGGAATGCGGAAGTAATAGAGTAATTAAGACAATACTAAAATTTGAGGAAGATCCGAAAACTTACAAAAGAACAGAAATTACAGCCGTCACAATGTGAGAAAACAGCAAAAAACTCGCAGCTCCCCGTTTCTGGAACCCTAGGGGTTCTATTTATAGACTCTCGCATCACCCGATCGGTTGACAAGTCAACCGATCGGTTGATCCGTTACAAAATAATAACAGAAAACAACGAGCTTTCACCCGGTCATATGAACCGGTCGGGTGAGTTCTTGAGTGACCGGTTGGATCTTGGCACCGTCGGGTGAAGCTATCGGTTTGGTGCCCGTGTCTTCAGCTCATCATCTTCAGCTACAGATGAACCGATCGGGTGAGAGTCACCCGATCGGTTGGCATTTTGCTCGAAAAGACAGAGAACAGGCCCCCACTGAACCGGTCTGTGAGCCGGTCGGGTGACTTCCATATGAGCTCCGGATGAGACCGGGTGGTGCACGCGTGCATCACCCGATCGGTTGGAGATGACCAACCGACCGGGTGAGGGGCTGAAAGATGAATTCTTCGACGTTTGACCCCCTGGATCACGCGTGACTCCTCCCGTTGCTCCGGGGACTTGAGATATCATCGTTAAACGTCCCCTACGTGGTCAACCTCCTGCAAACATGGATAAACAAAGAAAAGTGAAAGAAAACGAGAAAATACGAGAAAACGAAAAAAAGACGGTGAAAAACACGAGGAAACACATAAGAAAACGTGCGTGAATATATGAAATATAAACGCACGTCAAAATCCCCCAAGCTGAACTCTTCCTCGTCCTCGAGGAAGACGAGTGAGAGTAGGAGCTCGGGGGGAGAAAATAGAGAGGAAGAAAGAAAAAGAAAACTATATATCCTAGATCATCCGTCAGAGCCAACAAAATCAAAAACGACACACCAAGCAAGCAAACGTCAAATCACACCACTAAACCTAGGAAAACGAGTCCAAATAAGTGTCGTGGGCCCACGCGGTGAAGCGCGAGTGAGTGCAGTCGTGTGCTAGCAAATGGTGTCGCTTTCTACAATGTGCTATGAGGCTCGATATACACAAATCCAAGATATGACCCAAATATCGATTCGAATTGAATTAAGCGGCGAATATATAGTTCAAGCATGCATAAGAATAGAGAGAATCGAAACATATCATGCGTTAGGGACTCCACAACTAGGGTTAAGGATATCACCACACCAAAGCCTAGATAATAGCTAAAAAGTTCCTAAGCCAAGTGTTTTCGAAAACGATGGGGGTTGAGATGATGTGGAGTAGGACACTCGGTGCAAATTCTCGCCTTCCCTTTATTCTCGGTAAGTAGGAAAAAATATTCACACGGGAATTTTTTTGGGTTTTGGGCATTTGTATTTTTTTTGGCTTTTCGGCTATACAAAATTTTTCTTTTCTTCTCTTTTTGGGTTTTTCTGTTCTTTTCTCTTTTTTTATCCTTTTTGAATTTTTGGGTTTTTTTGGCTATACACATGTGTACTCTCCCAAGTGGGAGAACGGTACATGACGAGGGGATTTGCACCAAGTAAAACAAAAAAGAAGTCGAAATCTAAACACTTGGGCAAAGGAAACTATTCTCGCTAAATAGAGCATAGGCTAAATGGGTTATCCTAGTCCTTAATTGTGGAATCCCGACGCATGCGAATTGAAATATACGATATAAATATAGCATGCATATAATGGAAGCAAGTACCGCATATTCAAATCGAAGCATGATAATATAGGGGTCATTCCTGGACAGGTATATAAAGTAAAATCACCAAGTAGAAGCACATCAAATAGCTAGGCACGACGCACGACTCACAAAAAAGCTAAGCGGACCCACGATGCGTGAAATGCAGGAGGACTCAAAATCCTAGGGTTAGTGAGTGTGATTATCGATGCAATGCTAGGTGTGTGTGATTTTGTGGCGATTCATCATAGGATTCATCTCTAGGAGAAAGAGCTAAAAAGAAGAGAAGAGAAAAAAAAGAAAAAATAAAAAACACGATGAAAACGACACAAAAAAAGAAAAAGAAGGACTCAAACGACGCACACAGTGCGACTCCCCCAAGCTGAAGTTTGCATTGCCCTCAATGCAATATGAGTGAGTACGGGAGGGCAATGAAGATGGGGGGAATACGCATTGACACAAAAAAAATGAAAACGAGGAAAACACAGAGATGAAACTGAAAAGAAGGAAAGATTAAAATCAAAAACAAACGACACGAAAAATAAAAATAAAACCACATGACACGACACTCAAAAAGGGGAAAAACAAGCACACACACAAAAATGAGAAAAACAACAAAACACGACAGCACACCAAAATAGACGTCCCCCAAGCTAGACCAGACAGTGCTAGCGAAATGATATGATCAGTGAAATGCAGAGATATGCAAGGGGGAGTCAAAAACAAACAAGGAGAAATCAAAAGCTACTCGTGAATGGTCCCCCCCTCCGACAGAGACAAAGCAGGGCCCCGAAAAGACAGATGGGCACAAATATGGGGGGGGGGGGGGCAAAAGTGGGAAAGAAAAATCAAGCAGGGGCACCACCCTCTGGGGGTTGTGACGGGGGCCTGCGCTGCGGACCAGGAGTCGTGGGGGGTGGAATGTGGAGCTCGGAGATGTCGGGTGGGTCTTCACGGATGTGGCGAATGAAGCTTTGCAGAAAGGGGAGGTCTCGGTCGACGGACTCCTCGGTTATCCTACCACCCTGTCCAGCTAGGAGGATCATGGCCGTGAATCGATCGGCTTGGTCTTGATCGGGGGTAGATGGGTTGGAGGTGGTGGGTTGAGCGGGGGGCTGTGCGCGACGAGCGCGACGGGTGGGCCTAGGGTTCGAAGAGCTGGCGTCGGTGGGTTTAACAAGGCGGGGAGGCATTGTGCGGGTGCCGTGTGTGTGTGCGAGTATGTAAAAGTACAATGAATCAACACTAACACGAAATACGGCCAACGAGCAAATGAAATATCTGGGGTAAAAATAAAAATTGAGCAAAGGAGCGAGTTTACCCAAATGAGATGAAGATCGTTGCCTGTAGACGCCCCGATGCTACATGATAGGAGCACGCTGTGAAGCCGCGACGATTTCTTCAACAAGTTTCGATATTGGGGAGAATGGGTGAAAGTTAGGGTTTTGTGTGTGTGAGGGATCGAGGAGAATGGAGAGAAATCGATGGTGGACGGGAAGGGAGATGGGGGGAGGACGATCGAGGTTGATTTTGGGGAAGAAAGAGGGCAGGCGCATGAGGAAGAGGCGAAACGGCGGTTCTGGATTCGAAAATGGCGAGTGCGGATCGAACGGGCGGTCGGGGGTATTTATAGTGGTTTTAAGTCGAACCGATCGGGTGACTTGTCACCCGATCGGTTGACGGTTAGGTCGAAATTTCTTGCCGAAGAATTGCTACAGGCGAACCGGTCGGTTGACTTGTCAACCGATCGGTTGGTCGCTCCACTCATTTTCCCGAGAATTGAGGGCTGCTCACCCGGTCGCTTCAACCGATCACGCTCGAACTCAACCGATCGGTTGATATTCCCCAAAAATTTCCCGAGAGTTCTCCCCAGCTCACCCGGTCTGTCACCCGGTCTCCTCATTCTTCAACCGATAGGTTCATTTGGGGACAGATCTCGGCTTGTATCTGATACATCCCAACCGATCGGGTGAGTTATCAACCGATCGGTTGGGGCTTGTTTCCTGCAAAAACCAACAGATTGTCTAAGTCCCTGAACGGATGTTCTCACGGCTGATTTTATTTATAAAAAAAGATGAAATAAAGTAAAAAATAACACTAAAAAGTGGGGGAAAAGTTCAGAGCATGGGTTGCCTCCCATGAAGTGCACTTGTTTAACGTCATTGGCTCGACGCCCGCAAGAGATGTTCACGGTGGTTGATACGGGTGATGCCCGAAGTTCGGCATCTCTTCTTCATTGGAGCTGAAGGCCCTTGGAGTAGTCAGCGGCTGGAGAAATATTTGCTCGACTACCCTCCCCTTGTTCTTGGGATCCGGGGGCTTCTCTTTCGTGTTGGCGCTTCCCGCCATCTTCTTTAGGATCCGGACCTCGTCTTTGGTGAGGTCCATGGGCTCTTTCCCCGTTCTCCTCGCAGGAGGAGCCTTGGGGAACCCGGGAGGGGTCGTTCTTGCTGCACTCACTTTCCCAGCAGCTTCTTTGTTCTTGGGGCCGTTTCCATCCTCTGAATTCCCCAATTCATCGGGGGGGGGGGGGGGGGGGTTTCTTAAGAGAATCTCCCAGGAGCTCTCCTCAGCAGCTTTTTCTTCTTCTACCTCCAGCAAATTACACCGAGGGTCATCTGGGGGATCGGGGTACTTCATGGATAACCCCAGATCAAACTCAACTTTTTCTCCGCTGACGTTTAGAGAGAGTTTTCCGTTCTTTACATCAATCAAAACGCCAGCGGTGGCCATGAAGGGCCGTCCCAGGATGATGGGGGTGTGTGCGTCTTCAGGCATGTCCATGACTACGAAGTCCACTGGCACATGCACCCCTCTTACATTAACGGGGAGGTCATCCACAATTCCCACCGGATATTTGACCGATCGGTCAGCTAGTTGTAGGGTCATACCGGTGGGATCCAAATCACCCATTCCTATCCTTTTATACATCGACAAGGGCATCAAACTTACACTCGCTCCGAGATCGAAGAGTGCACGATGAATCTTTACCACCCCGATCGTGCAAGGAATTGAGAAGCTCCCCGGGTCCTTGAGTTTCGGCGGATTCGCCCTCTGGATGAGAGCGCTACATTCCGCCGTCAACACTACTTTCTCCTTTCTAGACCCTCTAGTCATCAAATCTTTCAGGAATTTCGTATATGAGGGGATTGTTTCGATTGCTTCTAGGAAGGGGATTTGTAGGCTCAGGTCCTTTACCATGGAGAAGAACTTCCCATATTTCTCATCAATTTTGGCCTGAGCTAACCGTTGTGGAAATGGCACAACGGGTTTGAACACTTTCGGGCTCCCTTCCTCCTTCTTCTTCTTCTCTTCTTCAGAGACTCCCTCCGGAGTCATAGGATTTGATGACGAAGCACCGACGTCGTTTGATTTTTCGATCGGTCTCTCAACGACCAACGGTGCTTCCGGTTTGCTAGGGGGCACTCTAGTAGGGATTTGTGTCCGGCTTCTCAGAACGATAGCGGACACATTTGCGTGCTCGTGCACGAATGCCGATGTTTGGGTTGCTCCCCTCGGGTTCACCTCCGGTTGTGGCGGTAATTGGTTTTGTGACCTTGAAAGGTTCGCCACTTGTAACCTCAGCTGGTTTACTTGGTCCGTGAGGGTCCGCTGACCCATTTCCAGCTTTTGATTGATCTTCTCCTGGTTGGTTATATATTGAGTCAAGAGAGACTCAACCGGAGAGACAGCCCTCTGTTGGCCATACTGCTGCTGCTGCTGGATTGGCTGCTGATTCCTGGGGGCATAAAATTGTTACTGAGGTTGCTGCTGAAATGGTTGCTACTGAAATTGTTGCTGCTGAACCTGACTCTGATGTGGCCTAGCCGGCTGATATGTTTGTTGCTGTGGCTGTTGAGGCGGTGAGGGCTGAAATGGTGGTCGGTAACTGAAGTTCGGGTGGTTTCGGTTGTTTGGAGAGTAGGCCGGGTTGGAATTGGTCCTTGGTAGATATGGCGCATTTCCCGTGGGGTTGTAAAATAGTGCGCTCGCCTGATCCAACGGTGGTGAGATGTCACCACCGTCGAATTCCCCAAAGAATTCGGATTCTACCGCTGAAATCTGCTGTGTACCGGCCCCACCGGCTCCTACCATTAGTGCGGAGATCTGGGTCGAAAGCAAGTCGAACTTGCTTGAAAGTTTGTCGATGTCCTCGACTCTGTGTATACCCCCAGACCTGGGTGTGGCTCTCTCGTCATACCACCGCTCATTGTTGGATGCCATGTTTTCCAGAATATGTCCGACATCTTCCTCGCTCCTAGACATGAAGGAACCCCCAACCGCGGCGTCCATAGAAGATTTCAGGTCATCCCTCAACCCATTGTAGAACAGATTAATAATCTGCCACTTCGGAAGCTCTTGGTGAGGGCATCTTCTTTGCATTTCCTTATATCTCGTCCAAGCTTCATGCAAGGACTCGTGGCTGGCCTGGGAGAAGGAGGAGATCTCACTCCTCAACTTCATGGTCTTCCCCGGAGGAAAGAACTTCGTCAGAAAAGCATTGGAGAGCTTCTCCCAGGTATTGAAAGTATTGGGGTCCTTCCCCCTAAGCCATTGCTTGGCTTTGTCTCGCAAAGAGAAGGGGAACAGCTTCAGACGGATAGCCTCAGTTGTGACACCATTAATCCGGAAGGTGTCACACTTCTCCAAGAAGGAGTCTAGGTGCTCGATCGGGCTCTCCATGGGTGCTCCCGCAAACTGGTCCTGCTGGATCCATGTCACTAAAGACGGCTTTAGCTCAAAGCTTTGGGCCGCAATAGCTGGAGAACGGATGGCAGAAGTGGACTCGATAGATGGCATCGAGTACTCCAACAGGGACTTGTGCGGTGGGGTGTTCTCCTCCATGGATTCGGGATCCTCTCTTCTTCGCTTCTCGACGGCCAAACGCCTAAGGGTGGCGTTAATCTTCGGATCGAGGGGAATCAAGTCGTCGAGACTTCTTGAACCCATGCGCATGAAAAACAACAAACACCCGTGAAGCGACAAGTGGGAAAGAAACAGATAAAATAAGAAATAAAAATAAGAAAAATAAAAAGGAAAAAGGAGAATGCGAAAATTATCGCGAGGTAGGGACGAGAGCTAGACACGAGGGCTCAAGAGATCCTAAAATAACAAACACGTTGCCTCCCCGGCAACGACGCCATAAACTTGACACGTGTGCACCCCGGCTTGCTATCCGCAAATGGCCGGGGGACCCGCGAGGGGTTTAGAATTTGTAACTGCAAGCGCACAGTGTTGTAGTGTGGCTTGGGGGTCGAACACAGGGAGGCGAGGTTGTGCTTGAGTCAAGTAGGACCTAAATCACCCCGGGGGGCGAGCTAGCCTGAATCGGTAAATGGTTGTCACGGAAAGGAATAAAGGGTATGAACAATAAAGAAATAAACCCGGGACTTTGGTTTCCACCCCGACGAGCGACTCTCACCGATACGACCTACGGGTATGGATAGCGATCGGAATTAGGGTCTAATGGTGGGACGTTGCCTCTGAAAGTGGTACCGGCATCCCATGGGCCCGATATTCCGGTCGGTGCCCAGGATGATACATTGGACTTCCCGGATTCGATCAGTAGGCACTCCCGTGTCCATTAACACTGATCGATTCCGGGAGCACTAAGCTCGCAACGATAACTCCAAACTTCTCATCCTGCTGCTCCCGCGTGCTAGGATTCGGCGTCTACGCTAAGGACGTGAGCTATGGCTAGGGAGTCAACCACCAAGTTTATTCCCCCTTGGCCCAACGGTCAAAGGCGGTCTTTTTCCCGCCGATGACAATGAAACACCCCGTGCAACCGTTAGATTCCTAATCCCTAAAGATTTCCTAACCCTATGGACGCATCGGGAAGAGCCCCCGAAGGGGTTTCCACCAAAATCCCAGATTTGGGAACTACTCACAAAAATCCATTAAAAAGCGATCTAAATAAAAATTAACCGTTGGAATCATAATCGGACGATTGGAATGCGGAAGTAATAGAGTAATTAAGACAATACTAAAATTTGAGGAAGATCTGAAAACTTACAAAAGAACAGAAATTACAGCCGTCACAATGTGAGAAAACAGTAAAAAACTCGTAGCTCCCCGTTTCTGGAACCCTAGGGGTTCTATTTATAGACTCTCGCATCACCCGATCGGTTGACAAGTCAACCGATCGGTTGATCCGTTACAAAATAATAACAGAAAACGGCGAGCTTTCACCCGGTCATATGAATCGGTCGGGTGAGTTCTTGAGTGACCGGTTGGATCTTGGCGCCGTCGGGTGAAGTGATCGGTTTGGTGCCATTGTCTTCAGCTCATCATCTTCAGCTACAGATGAACCGATCGGATGAGAGTCACCCGATCGGTTGGCATTTTGCTCGAAAAGACAGAGAACAGGCCCCCGCTGAACCGGTTTGTGAACCGGTCGGGTGATTTCCATATGAGCTCCGGCTGAGACCGGGTGGTGCACGCGTGCATCACCCGGTTGGAGATGACCAACCGATCGGGTGAGGGGCTGAAAGATGAATTCTTCGACGTTTGACCCCCTGGATCACGCGTGACTCCTCCCGTTGCTCCGGGGACTTGAGATATCATTGTTAAACGTCCCCTATGTGGTCAACCTCCTGCAAACATGGATAAACAAAGAAAAGTGAAAGAAAACGAGAAAATACGAGAAAACGAATAAAAGACGGCGAAAAACACGAGTAAACACATAAGAAAATGTGCTCGAATATATGAAATATAAATGCACGTCAGATACCCGCTTGCCACTATGCCATGCGCTTACGGTAAACGACATCGTTTCGGAGTTAATTTTGGGTCGATCAAGTTTATGGCGCCGTTGCCGTGGATTTATCTCCGTGTAATTCACGCCATAACTAAGCTGTTCTAGGGTTACATTTCGAACGCAACAAGTTTATGGCACCGTTGCTGGGGAGGCGTTCTGCCATGTTATCTATTTACCACAATTAGGTTGATTAGATTACGTTAAAAACAAATAAAAAAAAATATTTTTCCTGCCACCTGCTTTATTATTATCTCTTTTTCTTGTACCACTGATATATTTTCCAGGTTGTTGTTTTTGACTATTTAGGTACAATGGATTAATCTTGGCAGTATTCAGGCAATGATTTTCGGCACAGTATGAGGCTCCAATAGAAGAATGCGAATATTATTCACAGGATCCATACTATTAGATGGAAGGATATGATCAATATTCAGAGAGCTATGTCTACTGCGAGTCTTGTGACAAGGAGAGACACATGCCCTACGAAAGCCGTGTCTGTCTCTTGAGTCCCGAACATCCTCTCAATTTGACATTCAATGCATTTATGGCACAGGTAGAGGAGAGCATGGCTGTCAGTGCTATACTAAATGAGTCACATGATCGATAGCAGAAAGATATGGACGAAATCAACAGGTGCCTTTCATATTATGAGCTCGAGGGAGAGACTGAGGACATTGATACTTCCACCTCTGAGGAGACAGCAGAACCATGCAGGGATGCAGCCACTTTTGATGAGAGAACTGCGATGAGACACTTGGGAGGTGTTACTGTAGATCCAGTTTGCACCGCCATCGCTCCCCCACTCATTGATACAGCTAGTTCATATGAAGAGTGGATGGATGATTCTGATGGAGAAGACATTGATGTCATCTTCCTAGCGCCGGTTGACATATACGATGTATCTAAGGGCGACACAGTCACTTCCATACCTAGAGAGTCTAAGGATATTATAGCATCCTGATTGTCTCCCTACCAGATACCAGAGCCCACAATGCCACCTGCACCTAGGGGTGGCAATTCGGGCCAGCCCGGTCTTATCGGGCCGTGTCGATCCGGCCCGGTTTTCTTAAAGGACTGAGCCGGCCCGGCCCGATAAGACTTCGGGCCATTCCAGAGAGGCCCAGGCACGGTCCGATAAAAATTCGGGCCGCCCGGTCCGGTCCGATAGGGTTGAATGAATTATGTATTGTGCAATATTTTATCATATTTTTAAACACAAACTTGTCTCATATGCTTAAAGATGCATCGAAATGGAGCACGAAAGAAGATGATTAAGTGGGTTGCATAAGGTGATGTGTCCTACATTGTTTTCATTTATTTGGCAAGATGAAGTAACATATTTGGTGGTTCTTTGTCTCTTCTCAGAAACTGAGATCGACCCCCAAGATCCAAAGACATCAAAGTTAGCGCTGGCGGGAAGTTGTTAAAATTTATGATATTTGGACCTTGATTTGATAAGATTCATGACATTGGACTCAACACCATAAATAAATGCATATTAGCTTTAGATCAGTGTGTGGTTAAATTGAAGTGGGGCGATCAAATGCTTTTCGTGCCGTGCCGTGCCGCCCATGGGCTGAAAAGCTTGGCCAGGGTCCGGCCCGAAAATGAACCGGGCCAGGCCGGCCCGGTCCGATAAGGATTTCGTGCCAAAATTGTTGGCCCAGGCACGGTCTTATCGTGCTGGGCCCGTGCCGGGCTATCGTGCCGGGCCAAAAATTGCCACCCCTACCTGCACCTACCATTGAGAAGGCCAAGCCATGCAATCGGGTGCCTCGAGCTCCAGGACATCAACGAAGAAGGATGCATAAAAAGGAGAAGATGAAGTTTACATTGCCATCTATACCTGAGGAACCTGAGGAGGATGTCCATGTTCAGCTTGGGGGAGGTATTATGCACTTTGATATTGCCACCTTCGACGAGACCGCAACACCTGGTACTGCAGAGTCAGCTTGTACCATTGTCGCCCCCTTTGCTACCCACATGAGCCAGAGCATGATTTTAAGGAGGCCTTACATGCGGAGCCAGAGCTTGTCACCGAGGAGGCCGTGCATTGGGACGAGGACACCGACATTTATGAGGATCCTGAGCATTACCCTTCTCCTTTTGAGCTGCCGCAGCCACCTCCACTTTCTACAGAGGCTAAACATCCCTCAGAGGCCTACCCTTCCACTGACTCCGAGGACTATCCCATAGAGCTTATGGCTCCCATTCAGGGATATCTCTTTACCCTCTTGCTTCTTACATTTGATTCCCCTCCCGTGTATGATGTCTACCATGATTCGTATTTTGATAACTCATTGTGCCTTTTTCAGGATACACATACATATGATCAAGAGGCACGATGGAACGTATACGAAGAGGAAAGCGAGGAGCCACCTACCATAGATGCGATTGAATATGATCGAGAGGTGCGTTGGGATGAGTCTGACAATGAGGAGGAGTGGCCTGATGAGACCCACACTCATACGCCAGAGTTGCCTGAAAAGCCCGAGCCAAACGACAGAGAGTTGGTTGTCGTGGTGCATGAAAGCAGAGATACATTTTCAGGGAAGTGTCGTCAGCCGATCTTTATCATGAATATTCCTTTTGATGACGTTCTTTGGAATACTTTTATTTTAGGGAAAAATTATCCACATCGGATTGATGCGGTTTATCTCTTGCAGGGTACAGGTGGAATCCTTGGGGAGATGCTGGGAGTCGCATTACTGGAGTCTGATGGAGTCCGTGGACACATGCACTTGGTGGAGCCACAGAAGGAATAGTTGGAGCAATTGCCTGTACCAGCAAAGATACTAGATCCGCCTTTTGTTGCAGGTGGTACCAATCTAGTAGTATAGTATTTTATGCTTTCAATAAACACGAATCCTCTCGACAGCGAGAGGACCGCATAGGATTTTATATGCTTTATTAGTTTAATAAATTCACCCCATATGATGGCTCAATTATCTTTTGCATCCAACCCACTATTTATCATCCATGCCCACCCTTTATTTGGCGCTTATTTCGCCTCTCTCCCCAATTTTTATGTGAGGTTTAAGCTTGGGGGAGAGAGACTATTTTGTTGAGTGGCCCCCCATCTTGTCGTTATCCTCTATTTATATGATACACACATTGATGACAATGTGAGGTTTAAGCTTGGGGGAGTGCATAGTGCACGCAGTTTGCTTCATCACGAAACACACTTCGAAATTTCCATATGAACCAGGTTCACTTCAATATTTATGTCTCATATGCTTCATTTTCTATGAAATATCGTGGATTTTTTATGAGCTATGATATCTGTTAGATTAGAGTTCGATTTCTTAATTAGTGTATCTTTGTTAATATGCTTTTTCATGGTAGAATCCATAGTTTCACAACCATATTCTCGAAACAGGTACATTAAAAATGAATGAATCAAATCTGAAAATTATTTGACTCCTGCGTGATTTGATTGATAATTCTATTGCTTCATGGATATTTAGTGATTCAAAAGAGATAGAATAACCCCACGAAAACCAAAGTAGTGATGATTAGGATTCCTGAAACCGAGCCATGTCTAGATTCTATACTTTTTCTTTTTCTTTTGTGAATATCCAATAAATGATCTTTTGTCATGTTTTACATTCTATTGCATTTACGTGAGTTTGCAAAAATCCCAATAATGCAAAAATTAAACAAATATCCTGAATAAAAGGCCCTAGGGGTTCTTCATAACCCGATGCCCTAAGACCGTCTGGTCTGGGATGCATAGCCCGCTTTTTGTATATAATGAGTTATCTCGTGTATATAAAGAAAGAAAAATGTATATGAAATATTTATATAGCCAAAAAATATAAAAGTACAAAAATCACATATTCTTATCTCCATTTCTATATAGAACAAAGACATGGCAAAGTCTAGAAGTCTTGAAATGGTCGTAGTGTGGTGATGCCTTACCTTAATTGAATTTGCTAAATTCATTCCATGAATCATAACAAAATACCACGCATTCTTGAAAACGTTTGATCATGACATATTACACTGCTTAGAGAATGAGTTGTGGATATTGGTTTCATTTCTGTGAACTTAGTATATTGCATGATAGCTATGATATGATATAACTCTACTCTCATTTTATCAATTATCAAGTTCATTACATTTATCGAAATCCATGTTATTTTAATTTGAGCGAGATTAAATTATTTGTTGTGTTTATGTGTTCTAATTTCATATTGACATGTGTTCACGAGATCTTGCACACCTTGGGTTCTTATATTTTCTGAATTTAAGATTGAACCCCTTGTCTCCATTACACGCCACCGCCTCACATTTCCATTGTATCCCTCTCCTACGTTAGCTTCTTACTAGTCTTCCTCAAGGACGAGTAAGAGGCAAGCTTGGAGAATTTTGATCTGTTATTATATTCCACGATTTATCTATATGATTACACGTAAAAATGATCGCTCAATTACATATTTCATACGCTTTTATGCTCATAATTGGAACTATTGTACTTTTAGAGCGTTTGGTTGCATTTCAGGGAATATCGAGCGATTTGAAGTATATTGGAGGAGAGAGCGCGTGCTTCGTGACCGGAACTCCTGAGGCACCGCGTTCGGTGACTTAAAGCTGTGGGGAGCAAGGAAGGGGCAAGAGAGAAGGAGCGAAGAAGAGGAAAATGAAGAAAGCATGGTTCTATAGTACCATGCCTCATGGATTCCAGGTCGCTCGATCGAGCTATGATGCGGTGAAGGAATTGAGCGACCAGAAGTGCTGGAAACAGAAAAGCTGTGCATTCTTTTCAAATATTCTATCACTGAGATTTTTTAGTAATTTTTGATATTTTTCCCAGATAGTAGACTTCAAGACGGTTCCAACGCCACCATGAACGTGCCAATCGGAGGTCGGATGAGCTCTGGGGAATTTTTGCAAGCTGATGCTGTAGTGCTGAAATTTGTTTTTGACCACCTACTCGACCGAGCAGGACCCTACTCAATCGAGCAGAGTGATAATTCGATCGAACAGTAGCCTACTCGACCGAGCAGCTGCCTACTCGACCGAGAAGCTACATACTCGACCGAGCAGAGTGATAATTCGACTGAACATCAGCCTACTCGACTGAGCAGACCCTACTCGGTTCGAGCAGGCAGATCGACATTTTTGGGCAATGAATCCAGACTTCTGACGACTCAACCGAGCAGCCACCTACTCGACCGAGTAGCTACCTACTCGACCAAGCAGGCCATACTCGGTCCGAGTAGGCAGAGCACAGTTTTAGACAACGGATTCATATTTTCTGACGACTAGACCAAGCAGCTTCCTACTCGGACCGAGTCGCCGTGGGCCCAGAACGAAAGTTGCGTCTGGATCTTCTCTAGGGCACGACTTTAAGAGGGTTTTTGGGAAAAAGGGATACATGGAATATCAGCCGTCACTTTTGGGGGGGGGGGACGTTCTTTTGAGCTTAGATCTTTTTTAGAGTTTTTTTGGAGACGATCTTTCGGGAGTTAGGCTATGCCATAGGCCCCTCCCTTGTATCAAGATAAGTACCTTTGTCCTCTTGAATTCCATTGTTATTTTCTTTGTGATTTCTTATTGAATATCTTTTTGATGCATGCTGTGATGAATTCTCTTTCTATTATCGAATCTTCTATTGATTTTCCTATAATGCACGAGTAATTCCATCTAGGGCTAATGGATTAGCCCTAGGATTTTAGGATTTAGATACAAAGATGGGATTTTTATGATGCGTTGTTATAAATGGGGAGTATTTTGGTCGATCTTGTAAAGTTTGTAGGAGAACTCGTACTGAGATCGTGTCCATGGTCGGTGGAATCAATTAGCTTAAGGAGTATCCTATAGGCTTAATTAGGGAGTTAGTGAATTCAATTAGGACACGTGACCATGTCCGGCTCATGTCTTGATGGGATTTTCCGACGAACTATATTACTAATTGACGGCTACCGCCATTGTGTCAATAAGAGCTACAAAGATACATCGAAGCTCTAACCCACGAGAGTGTCGTGAGCTGAGATCATTCCGTCCACGAGAGTGGCATGAATATTGTCGATTCTTAATGCATGTGTCATGTGCGCCTATGGGTTAATGTGATACGTTAGATTCATGGTGCTTAGAACCATGAATTCTACATTTTAGATGCGACAATCTCGATGAAACCAATGCAACGTAGAATTCCTAACTTAGTATTGACATCCGACGATCCTAGTGGTGAGTCCTAAAGCCCTAGTCTTTTCTTTCTTTCTTTGTGTGGGATCCCTTGTTTGTGATGTTGAGTGACATAACCTTCACATTCATCACCATTGCGACCCTCCATACTCCACTTCCACCAATAAACCCGCAAGTCTAACTCAACCTAGGGGTAGATAGGTAGTATATCATCGCTCCCCCGTGTTCGATACCCGCTTACCACTATACCATGCGCTTGGGATAAACGACATTGTTTCGGAGTTAATTTCGGGTCGATCAGTTAGCAGATTGGCCTTTTCGGGGCCAGGGGGAGGTGCTGGCCCTCCATCCCACCGGTTGGAATCGCCAGATGAGCCACCTCGATGCTCAGAGGCATTCCTGATTCTCTCCCAAGGGATAGGACTGCAGTCACAACTCCTCTGTCACCCGTTACCGTGTCTATGAGAGTAGTGATCTCGTTGGGGGGCTCCTGTCACGAAATTCATGCCCCCGTCTCGGGCTAGGTGATCTCCCACAACAGTAGCTTTCAACGAGATGGTCCAGCAGCACGTCCCTCTGCACCATCGAGGCCGATGCCAAGGGGACTCCTTGGCTCCCTCTTGAAGCCTCTCTCTCTCTCTCCGCATTGAGGAGGCGAAGCCGTCAAAGGGATGCTTCTTCCTGTAATCGCCTACACTGGGCGGCCTCTTCCTCTCTGTTGATCTCCCTCTGTAGAGCGACCACCTTTGCTTTCTCCAACCGTCTCTGTTATGCTGCTGCTTCCTCATCGAACTGGGGGAGGAGGTCTCTCCTCACATTGCGGTGCTCGAAGGGACCTTCTGCATGAGATGGTCCCACTTGCTGTGCAACAGTTCACTCCTCCATCATTCTGGTGAAGCCTTGGACGCTCTTGTAGATGCCGAGGGTCGCATCCTGAATGGCCGCGACCGACCCCTCAAGGGGTTGATTCATCGGGGAAGTTCTCCTAGGAGAACGAGGCCCTTCGACCAGAGGTGGCCTCAGGGTGTCGTCGATCATGGTCTCAAGTCGACCTAGCCTCCTCAGAGATGGAGGGGGTGTGATGTCAGGTGACTTTCTGTGGAGAGGATTGCATTGAGGACGTGTGGATCCTGACATGGGTATAACCCTCGTTCCTGCAGACGGTGTCAACTGTAGCGGGTCAGATCCGCACACAATAAAATTTATTTGTATTGGGAATCACGGGTACAATGATTTACAACTATTTGGGTGATGGAGAGGTTAGCACAACTCGGAGATTGCTTTAGAGGTGAAGGATCCAAGGTCGCCTGGGATTGTCTGAAGATCATCTTCTCCTTGTAGCTGAGGCGAGTTTCCTGCGAGGATTAACAACTGGTCACAAAGGCGGGCTGACTGTTAGCCCATAGCCTCTCCGATGCCTAAGTCAACTGGTGATGTAAAATGTAGGCACCGAGCACACTTGGCGACCTTAAGACAGATCGACGAAGCGTGGTGGGCTTATGATGAAGGCGCAGATATATGGAAGATATCTGACCTAGTGTATTGAAATGAGTTAGAAGATTTAACTGACCAACCCCTTCTATGGAGGCATGAGGGGGTATTTATATGGCTGAGAGGCGGTTGCTCGCCATCTTGTCAGTTGTCGAATCTACCCTGCTGGCACTCGAGTGGTGAGGCTGTGTCAGAGATATTTACTGCATTAATGGTGTCAGGAGGTGTCAGGAGCATTAATAAGACACAAGTGGAAGCCATCAGTTCTTGCCCTTAACCTCTGGCATTAATGGAGAGTAGGTGAGCCAATGTTACCCTGTAAGAGATATTTATATTTGGTCGCCCTCAGAGGAGAGCCATAGATCGACGATTAAGCTCGGTTCCTCCGAACGATGCTTTTTGTTGGAGGGTAGGCAAGCTTGTCTTCGGTATAGGGAGCTTCTAGGTCGCACTGACGGGCTTCTTAGTTGACATTGGAGGTGAGCTTGCGGCTGGGTGAGGCGAGCTTCTCTGAGTCGAGGCGATTTTCAGCTCGGCTAGTGTCCCATCAGGTGAGTCGATGAGGTGTTTGCTTGGGCCCACAGTGCATACGGGCCTTAATTTCATGGGTCGACCTTTAGGGCGTAACAACAGCATTCTTAAATGATGAACTAGATGAGGAAATCTATATGGATCAGCCAGTAGGTTTTGTAGGGATCGTCTAACCCTTGCAATACTAACAACACACACTAGGGGGGGGGGTGAATAGTGTAATGGCAATAAAATTGTCCAATTAAAATTTAACTTGTAAATGCGGAATTATAAATGCAAGAGGAATTAAAAGGCACAATCAATCCAAATGCAAACACAAAGTTTTACCCTGGTTCCCCAAACTTGGGTACATCCAGCCACACCAATATTCACTATATTTCCACTTAGAGAAGTGAATACAAATCTCACAAGGAGATACCCCACAAAGAGGATTTATGCCCTACACAAGGACCCAACCAATCCTACACGAAGATCAAGACTCCCACACAGAGAATCACTAACTCCCACTCAGAGAATTAGGGTTAGCCCTACACTAGGACACTAAACTCCCACAAAGAGAGTTACTCCCACAAAGAGAGTATCCTAAGTCCCACAAAGAGACAACCTCCCACAAAGAGAGAATCCTAATCCCACAAAGAGAAATAGGAAAAAAAATACAATTACACCAAGTAAAATAAATACTCTTACCTATGCCTTGAGATGCTTACTCATGAAAGAATGCAAGGCATGGAAGAGGATCTCCAAGTGTTGAGATATGCTTGAGAGCACTTGGATGATTTTCCTTGAGCTGGACTTCAATGCATGAAGAGGAAAGAATGCTCAATAGAGGGAAATGAGGGAGCTTGAGAGTTTCTTATTAATCTCTTGAGATTTTCTATTGTATCAAAAAGAATCAAGTGTTGTGAAGAGTTCTTAAGTGATGGCAGCAAACTCAAATATATAGGAACCCCATATCAAGCCCAAAAACCCAAGGAAACAGCCAAAGAAAGATTTCTGCAACGGCTAGAAACTGGGTGAAAACGACAGGAATAGTCGACTGATGATCAAAAGACAGTCGACTGATCAACGGCTAGAAAATATCCAACGGCTATAATCTGAGCCAGGACAGTCGACTGACGAAGACAATACAGTCGACTGATAAAACAGGACATGCGCCTGTTAATCCTTCAGCAGACGACTGCTGCAGGGGATGGATCGAAACAGAGAGCTGCCTCTTTCTCCAATTATTCACACATGCGACTGATGTTAATATTACAGTCGACTGTCAAATAGTCAGGCGACTGTACATTCTTCAACAGTCGTCTGCAATATAAAATGGAGAGAAGACAGAGAGATGTAGAGATTGCACTTACGCTAGACAGGCGACTGTTGGCCAATTTCCAGGTGACTGTAAGTATACAGGCGACTGTAAACTGATCGACAGACGACTGTGCGTAAAGATCAAGTTTGAGTTAATTGAAATGTTGACTTGAGCTGTGCAAATCAGGCGACTGTAGAAGGATCTACAGGCGACTGAAAATCACCCAGTCGACTGTGTTTCCCTCATCAGGCGACTGATGGAAAGCCAGAGACTCTGAATGAGTCTTTGGATAGTGTGAACCTATTGGGTTGGAATCTATGATAATTCTAAAGTTCACTAAGATGGTTAAATGCATATGCATGATAAGTAAACCATCTAACAAGGCATTACAATAACCTAGACTCAAAAGAGATAGAAAGAAATAAAGTAAATTACATGGATTACAATGCTGTCCTTAGAGTCTAAGTCTTCAACTTGATGTCTTGATTGCTCTCCACCATCTCCAAGCTTTGGCACTCCTTGAGTCCAAACTTTGGCCCTTCTTCACATGATGTCCATCCTTACACCAAGTGATTAG
>JAULAV010005721.1:0-49979 GCA_030789695.1 Scilla litardierei
TATGGGAAAGCTTGCCACTTACCCATAGAATTGGAGCACCGCGCGTATTGGGCCATCAAAACCTTTAATTATGATTACAAGAGTGCGGCGGTGAGGCGACTCTTGGACATCAACGAGCTTGATGAGATAAGAAGAGACGCCTACGAAAGCTCAAGAATTTACAAAGAAAGGACCAAGATTCTCCACGATGCCCGCATAACCGTCACGGACTTCAAAGTAGGAGACAAGGTCTTGCTCTATAATTCCCGGCTCCGACTATTTCCCGGTAAGTTGAGGTCACGTTGGTCCGGACCTTTCACCATCAAGCATATACAACCGGGAGGAGCTTTCGAGTTGGAGAGCAAGGACGGTTCCACGTTCAAAGTAAATGGTCAGAGACTCAAACACTATTCCGAGGGAGTCCCGACGGGCGAAACCAATAGAATATATTTGCTTAAGGGACGGCCAGATGATCTTTCATACCTCCTTGATGAGGTGATAGAGGAGGCGATCCCCCACTCAATTGGCTCTCTTTTTGATGAAGATTTAGAGGAAGGCCCGGATTTAGGCCAAAATGAGAAGAAAGATGATTCCCCCGACCTCTCCGCTGAAGATGATGAAGGCGACGCTGATGTTGCAAGAATTCGAGAGCTCTGTAAGCTCTCGAAATTAAAGTCTCCAAAGAAAGCTCCTCCGGTACGGAAATCGGCGTCACCGGTAAAGCCGTTGACCAGAGCAAATGCTAGCTTGGGGGAGCCTCCCCCCAACAATATTCGAGACGGGAGACCACCGCGGGAGAACACGACGTCGCAACTTCCCAATCCAAGCGTTCTCCCCGGAAAGTTTGATGGGTGCATCTCATATGCACCAAACAACCCGCATTGATTGAAAATTATAAGGGGGTCGAGCTCATGACCTTAAACGAGCGCTTGTCGGGAGGCAACCCGACGGTTTTTGCTTTATTTTTACTTTTTCTTTATTTTCGTTTTAGAAATTTTTAGTGTTTTGAGTCGTTCGCCCAAAAATTTTGTGATAACGGGTCCTATTTTTCTTGACAGGAGAGGTGATAGGTAAATCCATCATGAGGAGGATGAACGAGACGACGAGGAGCACCCCAAGAAGGTGCTCGACGCTTAGGAGGAAGATGGAATCGACTGGAGGAAGAAAGACGGAGTTTAGAGCCCAAACGAAGACAAACAGCAGAACACAAGGCTCACTCGGCCGAGCATACTAGTCACTCGGCCGAGTACAAAAGTTCGTCCGGCCGAGCCGCTCACGAACGAGGGAAGTCTGCTGTACCCAACTCTCTGTTTATTTTCCTGATTCCAATATAACTGCTACTCGGCCGAGTATATATATTCACTCGGCCGAGTAAAACGGATACCCTCCTATGGCGAGTCTTGCCGAGTAGCTTGAGTCACTCGGCCGAATGGACTTACTCCACTCGGCCGAGGCTGGCAAGGCCACTCGGCCGATGCGTAAGCAGGGAGGAATTTTCTATTGACCATACTCGGCCGAGTGACCTAGTCACTCGGCCGAGTCGTAACTTCTGCTATATAAGGGGTCGAGGGGGACACGTTTTTCGAAACGATGAAACCGATCGCGCCCCCGACCTTTCAGCTTCCCTCGCCCGCTCGCACCCCCCTACTCGCCCGACCGCCGTTGCCACGCCACCGCTCGGCCAGCCACCGCCGGCCGACCACTCGCCGCACTTCGCCCGAGTCGCCGCCGGCGGCCGTGTCTCCGGCCACCTCCGGTACCCCCTATTTCGCCTTTTTCGCCTCTTTTTGAGTATGTTTTAAGGATCCATGTGTTAAACGACCCCCAAACCCAAAGCAATTTCTATATCTATCTGTTATACCCCTAATGGTCCATACGTTTTGAATATTACCCACTGATATCGCCATTTCATGCGCAGGTTGTTTTTTGGAGCTTAGGGGAGCCCAGGGGAGCTTCTCGGGACTGATTTGAGCCTCGTGGAGGCGCTGACTTCGCACACTTCCATTGCTGAGCACTCGCGGCGTGTCTGGGTATACTCCTTCCACTCTTTTACACACACCGCACTTTTTACACTTTCGGCGCGCTCGGGGCCGATATGCCGCCCCGGACACGGCCGCGGTCGAAGAGAGCTTCCGCCAAGCGGAAGCGGTCGGATGATGCCGGCCCATCCCATGAGTTGGAGGACTCTCCTCCACCGTCTCCCACACACGCCGTCCACCCAGCACAGCCTGCAGGCCCCGCACACCCCGCACAGCCTGCAGTGCACCCACAGCCCGCACAGCCTCTCCCTGCCGCTGCACAGCCACCACCTCCGGCTCCACTTGTCGGGCCGCTCGGGATTACGTTCCGAGACGACGCACACCGCGCCGTCTTCGACCGTATCTCCCAGCGCTCGATCGTACCCACCAGGTTTGCACACCTCGCTGACCTAGGACGCCTGGGGGTACTAGAGGGGATGCTCACGTTGTACGACAACGTGGGCTGGTGAGATTTCTTCCAGGTGTCGGCGGACACGTTCACCAGCCCGACACTTGAGGTTCTGAGTTCGATCGCCCGGACCGACGAGGGATGCTCGTTTCGGTTCATGGATCGAGAGTGCCAGGTCACTCTCGATATGATGAGAGTGTTTTTCTCGTGGCCCGCTGTCCCCGGTGCCGATCGCGGTTACGGCCCCACCCATATCCCCCCACCTTCCTTCGACGCCGGTGCCTTCTGGGCCCAGATTACGGGTCTTCACGCTGCCTTTGACCCTAGTAGGGCCAAGGCCTCGGCCATTGTCCATCCCTGCCTCCGCATTGCTCAGCGCCTTATGGCGACGACCTTTTTGGCCAGATATGAGCCGGGCACGATGTCTACGCCAGAGCTCTACATGCTCTACGCGATGACGCGTCCCAGAGCTCTATCTAGGGATGGCGATGAGCTTGTCCCCGCCGTCGTGATCGATATCGCGGCTTGGTTTTTGGACCGCATCATTGTATCGGTGGGCGCTCGCTCACCGATATGCTGCGGCGGCCTGATCACCTTGCTTGCTCTTATGACCGGCGAGGACTTCCCCGACGACTTACGACGCGTCCCGGGCCCCACTTCTCTGTCGATAGATGTTATGGCCCGGATGAAGATGCTTCGTCCGCACGGTGAGCGTCACTGGGTCTGGTTGCACGGCCCTTACGGGGCCGATTACATGATTCTCCCGAGCCCTGCTCAGACTCAGATTGCACCAGCCCACGTTGACTGGCTCCCTGCGATGGATGTTCTAATCCCTGTTGCTTACGTGCTCGAGGCCGAGGAGGCCGAGCAGGCCCACGCTGCCCCTGTAGACCCTGTTGCACACCCTGCCGAGCCTGTTGACCCAGTGGCCCCTCAGCCCATACCTGATGTTTCCGCTGCTCCTGACGCCTCTGTCGGTGTCGAGAGTACCTCAGCTGAGCCCACTTCCACCACCTCCACCACTTCCGAGGCTGTCACCACCACTCCCACCACCACCACTGGCCCTCTGTCCGTCGAGCCTCTTTGCTCCGCACTCCCCGAGCGCCCACCGACCTTTGTTGAGAGTGGAGAGCCCTCGTTTGCTGCGGTCGTGGAGACCATGTCTAGCATGATCTCAGCTGGGGTTGCACCTTTTGGACCACACACTTCAACCCCAGCGGTAGTCACCTCTGTCCCCACCTCTGCTGTATTTTCCGAGAGTGTCGTGGCGTCTGTCCACACTTCTGTGCCACTGACCTCTCTGGCCGCCTCGCTGCCATTTTTGCACTCTTCTTTCGCTGCTGCTGCATCCACTTCCCACCAGCCGGTACCCCGGCCTCACACTGAGGCTAGGCCCACATTCGCAGGTGCAGCACCATTCGTACCCTTCCCCGCTGAGCCAGTCACATACGCGACCCGAGTTCGCCAGCCACGCCCTGCACAGCCCCGCCCGGTGCGTCCCTCTGCACCACCTCCCCCTGACACTGTACTTCAAAGCATTCGTGCTCTAGAGGGGGCGGTGAGTGGCCTCCGAGGCGACCTTAGGACCCTGTCCTCCACCGTCTCTGCGATGGCTGGCCGCTTCGAGCTGCTACCGCAGATCCATTACTGTCTCACCCAGGTTCTGGAGCGTCTCCCGCGCGTACCCCCACCCACCCAGCAGGTTCCCGCCCACACTTCCACACACACCCGACCTGCTACCACTTCCACACCCACACCCGCTCAGCGGCCTGTCCAGCCACCACCACCACCTCCGCCTCAGGACGGAGACGGTGCTGCACCACCTTCTTAGGCACCCTTGATGCCATCGTTTATCCTTGCCGTTGTGCTGCCCGTTTCTGCTGGGTCCTGATGCCTTTTTGTCCACCCCCCCTCCCCTCACTTATTTTGGGATTCTCTTTTTGATCATATCTGTATATATCTTTTTTGGGAGAGAGGGAGAGTTTTTGGTGCCACTTATATATCTGTATCACTCCTATCTTTGCATGCATCATGTCCGCTTGGGGGACACTGTGCCATTTAGCTTGGGGGAGTTAGTTCTCACGCTCTTTTTCGATTTGCCACCGTTATTTTTAGTTTTTCACACCAGTCTTCGCTTTTGCATTTATCTTTTATCATTTTTTTTCTTTTGTTTTGCCATGCATCACGTTTTTCTTACTTTTTCTGTGTGCCGCATTATAAATAGTTCTTTTTTCCCTTTATCTTTATTTCTTTTTCATCTCATGCTAGAGATGACTTTTCTATGATGATGATGACGTTGGATTTAGCTTACTCTATATGCATGCTATATTTGTCATGTCTTAGACTTTATTTCTGATAACATATGCTATGACTTGCCTTGCATCTAGAGACAGTAACCCAAACTTTTGCCACATGAAAATGGATGAAATTTTATTATTAGCTGAGTCTGAATATTCATATGTATGCTATCACAGAAAACACACCAAGATTCACGCATTGAATGCTTATATCTGGAGTACTGATTTCTTTTTCCTATATCACTTCTATATGCATGAATTGTACACTTCACTTCAGGATGATTGAATGATGTTAGCTATGGTAAATCTGGATTAGTTAGCTTTTTTTGTGATCGAAACTGAGTAGATTAGATTACCCTGCTGAAGTTGTCGTGCATGTCTTATAGAGTGAACCGAGAGTTATATCTATTTCTTTCTCCACAAATCTTGAACATCATTTCTCTACTTTTAAAATCGTTGGTGAATCTCCCCTTAGCGATTCTATTACATGGCATTTCCCCCGCTATTAATTCCTAGCTCCAATTTTCTTATTCAAAAAAAAAGAAAAAAATAATAATAAAAGAGAGAAGAATATTCTTGTATATCATTATCTCTCTTTGAGTTGGAATCGTTGTGTATATATGCTATATTGAAAAAGAAAAAAGAAAAAAAAAGAAAAAAAAGAGAGAAAAGAGGAAAAATCCTCAATAAAAGATCCCATCTCACTTTCTTCCTTTCTTCTTTCTTCTTATTACATTTGGAGCCATATAAAAATGGGGATGTGAATATTTTTTATGCCACCACGCTTATAGATAAGCTTGGGGGAGGGGATCCATTGATGTGTGAGAGAGTGACTACTTGACGTGCACGACAACCTAGGCTAAGTAATATTCTATACTCGGTGAGATTATTTTTAGCTTTACGAAATCCGGAAATCTAAGCCTAGCGTTCATTTCATGAAATCCATACTTTTCTATTCCCTCTATTCTATAGTGTGATACTCTTATACTCCTGATAGAAAGCATTCAATTGAAAAGTGTGTGATCTGTGATTTGTATACCGCTTTAAATGATTCAGACGATGTTAATTTTAGAATTATTCCGTTTTTCATGATTATATCGTTGTTCGTGGGCTTTTCGTTTCTATTTGCACTATTATACTATGATATCAGAATAAAATCTTTTGACATGAGTTTTTCATTCGGTGCATGCTATACGAGTAAGTGAAACCCCCGTCCTGAGAAAATGATCTAGTAGCCTACCTCTTCGCTTCTCTCTCTCTTCTTTATTTTCATTTCGTTTTCCATTCTTCTCCGTTTTTCATTTTCATTTTTTCGCTGTTTTCGTTTTCCAAATTCCACCGGGTTCGCCATTTACTTATCTTCCTCGAGGACGAGTAAGAGGCAAGCTTGGGGGATTTTGATCACTCCTTATTTTACACCTTTTTCCCGCATGTTTGCATGCCATTTAGATCGCCCAAATCATGTTTTTCACGATATATCGACGATATTGCGATGCTTTTCACGATTTGTTGTTTTTGTCGCATTTCAGGTGATTTGGCGCGATTTGGAGTGATCTCGAGATGCGCTTACTCTAGACGGTCACCAACGACCTCCCCGAGGGGTATTTTGCTGTTGGAGAGGAGCGGAAGAAGAACAGACGTCGCAGGAGCGACGAGGAGGCCAAAACAAGCAGATTGGGCATTTTTTGTGTCCCACTCGGCCGAGTGGAGGACCCACTCGGCCGACCAGCGAGACACTGCTCGGCCGACCAGAACAGACACGATTTATGTGTGCACTCGGCCGAGCACCGAAGACCACATCGGCCGAGTGACGAGACCCCGTCCGCCCAGACGAAGCCCTTCCAAAACATCCAAGTTACTGTTTTTCGGCTGCCTGAACTTCAGAAGACCCACTCGGCCGAGTGGTTAATCCCGTCCGCCCGAGGACAATGAAGCCATCGGCCGAGTGACGACAACTCACTCGGCCGAGCCGCCCCCGAAGTAGAGACCCCTGAAGGCCCCGACTTACTGGAAAATTACAGGGTTTCTCACTCGGCCGAGCGACTTTTGTCACTCGGCCGAGTGCGATGCGCTGCCTGTAGCGAAAACTGCGGAAAACAGGCTGTGCAGGGGTATTTTGGTCACAGTTTTTGGACGATTTTGAGGGCTATTTAAACCCTGTTTTTATCCTAGTTTGGAGAGCCTCTCTCTTAGATTTTTTGCAGCCTTTTAGATTAGTTTTTAGCTTTATTCTTGTGATTGGAGAGGAGACAAAGATTGGAATTTTGTTGGATTAATTGAAGAACTCCATTGGTTTGTATCTCTTTTCCTTAAAAATTCTATTTTTATTGCATATCTCAATATTGTGATGAATTCTATCGCCTATTTCATTGATTATTTTTGTGATCTTGCTATGAATTGTGAGTAGTCTCCACGTCTTGGGGCGTGGGGATGAACCCTACAAGCCCATTTTCATATTTGTGATGAATTGGTAGAAATTGTGCTAGAATTGTTATTAAGGATTAGATTGGGATCAATTTACTACGGATGGCTAGGTATTCATATCAATTGGGATTTGCAAGAGATTGGATCCCAATTTGATAGGAAACCCTAGAAATCCGAATTGGGTTGGAGTCGGATTTTCGAAGTATCGGTTTGCAAGAGATTGGACCGATACTAGGATTTCCGGTTGCAATTCCATGCCGATACTCGTTTGCAAGAGATTGGACGGGTAGGAACTATCCCAATCTAGGTCGTGGACCGAGTTTGCAAGAGATTGGGCTCGGTGCGTGATTGGACGATGATGTTGATCCTAATGCTAGCTTTCCTAGGCTAGGGTTTACAAGAGATTGGACCCAACCCTAGGATAGCTATAGACCGGCAACAGCGCGAGAGCGTGAGCTTGGTTCTACATTCAGTTGCAACTAGTTCATCCAAATTCTCATTCAAGCAATTTTGATACCGATAAACCGCATTTATGAAATACGGTGAGTAGCGGGGATTCCCCATTCCCTAGACGTTCTTTATTTGATTTGATATTTCCGCATTTTTGTCTGACGATTGTGACAGGATCACCAAAGGCAAATTTCTCTCTTGAATAGCCAGGTTGATTTGAACAAGCACGGTCATTCGTCCTCCCTGTGTTCGATAACCCGCTTGCCGCTATACCGTGCGCTTGCGGTAAAACTACAACCGTTCTTTGGGTCACATCCCGGAGCGACCAGTGAGCTTTAGGTTGTGGTATGTCATGGTTGTCTTGGGAGGTGGAGTGTGGCGGTGTATGTGCAGTGATGCACTTGGACTATGTACGTAAATGAAATGTTGATATATAAATTTTTGTTGTTGTTCTATGTTATTTACGAGTTGTTGATATTACTATAGAGCTTTACTTGTACTATCCCAGCACGTGCGCAGTGGCCTGCTTATTCAGTTTATTCTTTTCTCTCTCTTGCTCTCTCATCACCCTCACTCTTAAGGATACCTGAAATTTTTTTTATAAATGCAGGTATTCTGGGGAGAGGGGTGTGACATTTTAGGAGCTTTTTAGAGATTTGTAGAGACGATATTTTGGGAGTTAGGCTATGCCATAGGCCCCACCTTTTTATCAAGATAAGTATTTTTGTTTTCTTTAATTCTATTTGAGTTCTTTTTATTGATTGATTATTCGAATATCTTCTTGATGCATGCAATGAAGCTTTTCTATTGTTCTTATATCTATTGCTATCATGCATGAATAATTCCATCTAGGGCTACGAGATTAGCCCATGGATCTTAGGATTTAGATGCAAAGATAGGATTTTTATGATGCGTTGGATATAAAAGGGTTGTATTTTGGTTGATCTGGCAAAATCCTAGGAGAACTCGTACTGAGATCATGCCCACTGTCGGTGGAATCGATTATATTAAGGAGTATCCTATAGATTTAATTAGGGAGTTAGTGGATTCAACCGAGGTACGTGACCACGCCCGGCTCGTGCCTTGATGGGATCCACCGACGAACTATATCACTAATTGACGGCTACCGCCATTGCATCAATGAGATCCACCAAAATACCTCGAAGCTCTAACCCACGAGAGTGGTACGAGTTGAGAGCGTTCGAACCACGAGAGTAGTGAGAACTTTGTAGATCCTTAATGCACGTATCGTATGTGCCTATCGCACAAGCGGGGTTAATGCGATATGTTAGATGATGTCCAGATGCATGAATTCACTTTCTAGATGCTACAATCCCCCAATAAAACCAATGCAACGTAAGAGTCCTAGCCTAGCGTCGACATCTGACGGTCATAGCGGTGAGTCCTAAAGCCCTAATCTTTTATATTTTATTTCTTTCTTTGTTTGTGTGGAATCCCATATATAGGACGCTGAGTGACACAACCTTCGCATCCATCACCATTACAACATTCCATACTCCACATCCACCAATAACCCCGCAATTCTAACCCAACCTAGGAGTAGATAGATAGTATTGCACCGCTTTCCCATGTTCGATACCTGCTCGCCACTGTACATTGCGCTTGCGGTAAACGACATCGTTTCGGAGTTGATTCCAGCTCAATCAAGTTTATAGTGCTGTTGACGAGGATTTATCTCCGTGTAATTCGTGCCATAACTAGGTCGTTGTAGGGTTACATTTCGGACTCCTCAGCGCACTCACCAATTATGGCAGTGACTCAAGGACATTGATTCAGCACTTAAGGCCCACATTAATGACATTCTCATGATGACCAATTACTCAGGTCAAAGGTTGCCTCAAATAGGTCCTCATCAATTCGACCATAAAGTCTGATAGACTCCGAGATGAGGGGGATAGCTCGCATATGTAAAGAGTGGGAGGAAGCAACTTCAGGGGTGTCTCTGAGATCTTGAATGGAGGCAGCATAATACAATCTCTCACACCTTCTTCCACCACACATTTCTCCTCCACAGCTTGGCCTGAGGACTCGTATATTGGTCTCCCCATGAACTGACGCACCCGAAACTTACACCTAGATTCCACCTGACGGTGTCACGATAGCCAGGCATGGTATGACCCCTAGGTTTCAATTCTGGGCTCAATCCGCAAGCAGACGGTGTCGATTTATAATATAAATGATATCGAATCCCACATAGACGGTAATAGTGTGTACGGATTCTCAGTTTACTTCTAAATCTCGAAGTGAGATAGCTATCGGGATGAAGTAGAGTTGATTGGGTTGTGTTGTTGTTTCACTAATAAAAAGGACTAGGGCATTAGGGATTGCCACTAAGATCGTCGGGGATTGACGTTGGAATAGAATCCTTACATTGCATTAGGGTTAGGAGATTAATCTCCCAATTCATACCACTCTCGTGGGTTAGAATTGTGAGGTATTTCGATAGCTCTCATTGACGCAATATCGGTAGCCGTCAATGTAGCGGTATAGTTCATCGATGGATCCCCTCAAGACGCGAGCCGAGCATGGTCACGAGCCTTGGTTGGATCCACCGATTTCCCTATTTGAATCCCAGAGATACCCCTTAAGCACATTCCACAGACCGTGGGCATGATCTCAGTACTGGTTATCTAGGGATTCGGTAGGATCAACCGAAATACTCCCCTAAATCCCTAATTCAACGTAGAGATCCAGATCTATATCATCCCCCTAGGATCACAGGGCTAACCCATCAACCCTAGAAAGATCTACTCACATATGGTGATAGTAACGGATAAAAACATCATTTCTAGATATGAAGACATCATAGCAATCAAAAGAATAAAAGTAGAAGACTTATAGCGGTAGATGGATAAGAATTTCAATTTATAGATCTAAGAAAAATTCCAGATTCCCAAGTGCAAGAACAATCGAAAAATTCACCACCCGAACGTTTAGATCCAATCTCTTTTAGCAAAAATTAATCTAAAAAATCGCTCACCAGAAAATTGCTCAGCTCCCAAAAACTATTCAAAAATCTCTAAGTGAGTCGCCCTCATGGTGTCGCACAGCTCCCCCCAGCCTTCAGTCCCCAGGATTGCAGAAGACACTTTCCAAAAATAGCCCTGGCACTGCCGACCGAGTAGGCTGCTCGGTCGAGCAGTGCGTTGCTCGTTCAGTCGCTCGGATCGATCAGCTGTGCTGCTCGACCGAGCACGACAGGGAGCCAAAAATCCATCAATATCCTTACTCTGTGTGAATGGGCCGAGTCAGCTATGCTCGGTTCGAGCAGAGTCTGACTCGATCACTGAAGAGATACTCGGGCCATGTCACTTCTTTGGGAAGAAAGGTTGCTCGACCGAGCAGATGAACTGTTCGGTCTGAGCCATCAACGCATCTGCCCGTTCTTCTCCTTCGCATCTGCTCGACCGAGCATCCTCTGCTCGGTCGAGTGTTTGGGAAAAACTCTCCAGAAGCTGCTGAAGCTCTCTCCTCTCCTCCTGCTCTCTCTCTTCTCCTCCAATGGCTCCAAAGGTATGGCAAACCCCTCCAGAGCCTCGCCAATGAGCTCACAAATGTTTCGGATGTGTCCATACTCAAGTGGGGTCCCAAATCGCTCCAAAATCCCTGAAAACTCATAAAGCACTACGAAACTCGAATATATCGTCAGAAATGCAATATCGTAGTAAAATGTGGGATTTGGATGCGAAAATGGCATGGGATGCAATGACATGATGATATATAAATAGTGAAAAATATGGACACATCAAAATCCCCCAAGCTTACCTCTTACTCGTCCTCAAGGAAGACGAATAATCGGCACGTCGGGAGGAAAACAAAAAGAAATAGGAAAATAAAAATAGAAAGAGAGGAAAAGTAAAAAGAGAAGGGAATAGAAGTAAGAGGAGAGTGCTAGGGATGATCAGTCAGATCTCAGGCCTAAATAGTATATCACGATGCTTTGAATGATAAACATACATGCTACTTGCAATTTCTAGTTTTACAAATCATATGACTAGCATGCAATGCAGGCAAAGGATAGGGATCTACTGAAATAACGCCATCAATTCACATCAATCTCATGCAATCCCTAGAGTGTAGTATAAAGAAGTTGGCAACGCCCTTTTCAATCACAGATACACAAGCAGCATAAAGAAATCACAAAGCAAGTAATAGAGAATAGAAAAAATCATGTCATTTAGTCATTCATTTCGATTCATGAAAAATCTCCAAAAACTCAAGCATTTCGTAAAGTTTAGGTATTATTAAATCTCCCCGTTATGCGCCGTCTCCACTCTATTGTCATGCTCACTCATGTGATCAGTTGGTTTAACCCCACAAGCTTAGCTTGAGATGTCGCTTCTAGGAATATGATATGAAATTTTTCTTTTTCTTCCAAGTATAAGTGATAGCTTCTAATGAAAAGATATAGAATATTTATTCATTTTCTTTCTTTCTCTTTTCTTTTTCACATATGAATATATACACACAATTTTTTTCTTTTCTTTTTGTTTTTCTTTCTTTTTTTCATTTAGAAGCTATACTTTTTCTTTTTGGGTTTGGGAAGTGAGATGCGGTAAAGATAGCTGTGGGGGTATAACCAACTGATATGTAGAGATATGTATAGATATGTGGAGAAGGAAAATAATATAACTGCCGGTTCACTCATAAGAGGGTGCACAACAGTTTGATAAAATAATACCCTAACTAAACCCATGGATAGCATGGATATTTTCATTCCTCTAAATGAATACTGAAAAGGCATGCAGTAATAAGCACAATATCAGCAGGCATGCAAACAGAAGTGACTGAGACAAAAACAGATGCTCCAAGTGTTTTAATGATGCGTGAACCTAGGTGTATAACCCAACATAGTGCATACTAGATACTAATTCATGAATTCGATTTTCAATTCATTTTAAGCATTAAATTAGATAGATCAGCAAAAGAAATGCACGCATATAGATAGCAAAACTGAAATTTACCCTAATAGCATGTCATCGAAAGTGAGCATCGTAAAAGACTAATAAGGCCACGAGAGATATCATCATGCGGAACATCCTTAGCAAATAAAGAAAAAGAAATGGAGAAAAAGGGAAATTAAAGAAAAAGGGATGCATGCATGGGGAAAATAGAAAATATGATGCAAAATGAGAAAAAATAAAAGGGCGTGGAAAAGTGGTGAAAAAGTAAAATAAAAACTGAAATAAGGGATGAAAATGTAAAAGAAAAACGAAAAGTAAAGCGGTAGCGCTCATCCCCCAAGCTAAACCTAGCAGTGTCCTCGCTGCTAAGAAAACGCTAGTAGGTGGGAGGTGATGCTAAAGGGGTGGGGTGGGAGGTGGAATAAAATAAAAAACTGTGCTATAAGAGAAAAAAATAAAAACATGGAATGATGCAATGCTGAATGAAATATGATGCATGTGTGGCTCCTCCCCCAAGCTATGTAAGTGTAAGGCCCCGAACAGACAGATGGGCACAAAATAAATAGGGGAGGCAGAAGTGGGTAAGGACGACATCAAGCAGAGGCACCACCCTCTAGGGGTGGTGATGGGTCCCTCTGCTGTGGACCAGGAGCGGTGGGTGGATTTGGCAGGAAGTCGTAAGGAGGGTCAGTTTGCAAGTGACGAATGAGGTTCCGAAGGAAAGGTTGGTCACTCTCGGCCGACTGTTGAGTCATTACACCACCATACCCTGATAGTAGGAGCATGGCGGTGAACTGCTCGGCTTGGTCAGTGTCACAGAATGTAACTTTGTATTCTGCGTCGCCTATGTAAAGGGGTACAGGGGGGAGTGGGGCGGTGGGTGGCGCAGGGGTATTGATGGATGATTCAGCAGCAGTGTTGGTTCGAGTAGTCGAGTGTGTATGACGCGTACGTCGAGTAGGCCTAGGGTTGGAAGTACCGGTGTTGGTGGGTCTAGCACAGCGTGGAGACATTGTGCAAGTGGAGGAGAATAGTGCTGTATTATGTAAAGCAAATAGGGGAACTAATTTACCAACTAAAATGAGATGGCATTGCGTTTGGTGTCGTGACTGCTGCTGATCTGGAGTATCCCCCAAGCTGTTTATAGAAGTGTCTTCTGACGTTGGCAAATCGTACCTGAAATAGGGACAGGGAGAACGTCAGTATATTTAAACATAAATAAGTGAATTTTAGGCGTGGGGTGCTCGGTTGAAAATTTGGCGAGAGGTGGGCGGCTGTGTGGAGAGAAGAAGGGGTCTGTGGAGAGGTGGCGACGGCAGTGGGGGAGGAAAGGGTCGGATCGAGTGAAGGGATGTGGGTGATTAGGTTACGGCATTGAAAAGCAAAGGCAGGCACGGTTAAGAAGCGCATCACGAAATAATACGGCCCGATAAGCAACGATAGATGACTCGGACCGAGCAATATGATTGCTCGGTCGAGTAAGTTGGAGATAAGATGGCTCGAACCGAGCAATATGATTGCTCGGTCGAGTAAGTTGCGGGAAGAATGAGATAAATTTATGGGAATACTCCCTTTATCCTGCTTGATCGAGCATGATATTACTCGGCCGGGCAGAAAACTGCTCGGACCGAGCCAAAAATGCTCGGGCCAGGTTGACAGAGTGATGATTTTTCGACATTTCCAAAAGCCTGTAGTACTCGACCGAGTAACACGTTGCTCAGACCGCATCGATTTCTACTCGGACCGAGCAGGAGGCTGCTCGGGCCGTGTAGAAGAAGCAATATTCTGCCCTCCTTTTTTGTGTCTACATTGCTCGACGGAGAAGTGAAGCTGCTTGGTCGAGTCTCCTATTTCTCTTGTTTCCTCTTATTTTTCCTTTTCCTTGGGTTTCTCTCCAAATCTTCGAATCTAATGCTCTCCTCCGGCTTCCTTTCGTTTATAATGTCGATACGCATACCCCCACTTGTCCATCCTATACAAAAGAGGAACTCATCAAATTTTTGTGATTTTATAGTTTTATATCAAAAACATGAAATTAAAAAAAAATAATAAACTGAAGAAGAGAATCCAAAATCTTTGAAATTGGGTTGCCTCCCAATAAGCACTCGTTTTTAGTCGTGAGATCGACTCCCCTTAATTTATCAGTTGTCGTCGGGGAATTCCTCGAGGAAGTACGTCTCCTCCTGTCCTATAGGTTCTCCAGCTGTGTACGGTTTATTCCTCTGACCATTTACCTTGAAGTTTCTGTTCTTTCCTACGAGCTTAACGGCACCTCCCGGGGACAAGCTTACTATCTTGTAGGAGCCGGATCACCTTGACTTTAACTTTCCGGGGAAGAGGCGTAATCTTGAATTGTATAGGAGTACCTTGTCATCGACATCATGGCGAACAACCATGATGTTTCTATCATGATAGGGTTTGGTTCTCTTTGTATATATTTTCGCATTTTCATAAGCATGACGACGAATTTCGTCCACTCATTGCTGTATAAGGCTCATCTCGTGGCGGTGCTTTGGTAGTCAAAATTCATTTTCTTTATTGCCCAATATGCTATGTGCTCCAATTCTACCGAAAGGTGGCAAGCTTTTCCATACACTAGTTTGTAGGGGGTTGTGCCGATGGGAGTTTTGAAGGCAGTGCGGTATGCCCAAAGGGCATCGCCCAACTTGTGCGACCAATCCTTCCTTGAAGTGCTAACTGTTTTTTCCAGGATGCTTTTGATTTCCTTATTAGATACCTCCACTTGCCCGCTAGTCTGAGGGTGATAGGCGAGGGTGACCTTGTGATGAACTCAATATTTTTTCAGCATCGTCTCGAACTTTCTCTCGATGAAATGACTCCCTCCGTCACTTATGATCGTCCCGGGGACTTCGAAACGAGGAAAGATAATATTCTTGAAAAACTTGGCTACTATCCTCGCGTCGTTTGTCGGGTGGCTATGGCTTCCACCCACTTCGAGACATAATCAACGGAGACCAAGATGTACTTATTACCGTTACTCGATGGGAAAGGTCACATGAATTCAACGCCCCAATAGTCGAATAGTTCTATCTCCAATATGCTGTGGAGGGGCGTTTCATTCTTCTTCGTGATATTCCCCGTCCTCTGGCATCTGTCGCATTTCCTTATGTATTCATTCGCATCCCTGAATATAGTGGGCCAATAGAAACCACTTTGGAGGATCTTTGCCGTGGTTTTGGTGACAGCTGTGTATCCACCACATGGTTGATCGTGACAATGTGATATGATGGAAGTTGCCTCTTCCTTTGGGATACATCGCCTGATGATTCCATCGGTGCATGTCCTGAACAAGTACGGGTCGTCCCAGAAGTAACTCTTGGCATCGTGTAGGAACTTCCTCCTCGAATAGGTCGCCAACCCGTGCGGGACTATGCCGCTCACCAGGTAATTCACTATATCACTGTACCAGGGGGCTTCAGAGGAAACTGCCGCAAATAACTGTTCACCGGTGAAAGAATCATCAATTGGTAAGCTGTCATCCCCGTGCTTTTGGATTAGCCGCGACAAATGGTCTGCTACCACATTCTCTGCTCCCTTCTTGTCCTTGATCTCGATTTCAAATTCTTGGAGCTAGAGGATCCACCGTATTAGACGTGGTTTAGCATCCTTCTTGTTTAGTTGGTATTTCAATGCCGCGTGGTCCGTGTGGATGATCACCTTGGAACCCAAAAGATAGGATCTGAACTTCTCGATAGAATAAACCACGGCTAACAGCTCTTTCTCCGTAGTGGTGTAGTTCTTTTGAGCGTCATCCAAAGTCTTTCTAGCATAGTATATAGCGTGGAGCTTTCCCTCCTTCCTTTGGCCAAGAACAACTTCTATTGCCTGGTGACTAGCATCACACATAAGCTCAAACGGAAGATTCCAGTCTGGCGGCTGTATAATTGGGGCCGAGATGAGAGCTTCCTTTAACCTGTTAAAAGCTAGCATACAGGCATCAGTAAACACAAAAGGAGCGTCCTTGGCTAGGAGCTCTGTGAGCGGGCGAGCAATATTAGAAAAATCCTTTATAAAGCATCGGTAAAAACCGACGTGCCCTAGAAAACCACAGATATCCTTGAGGTTAGTGGGTGGCGGTAAACTTTTAATAACCTCTACCTTGGCCTTATCGACCTCAATTCCGTTAGAAGTGATGACATGGCCAAGAACAACCCCTTCTGTCACCACGAAATGACATTTTTCCCAATTCAAAGTAAGACTATTGTCTTGGGACCGTTCTAAAACCTTGGATAGATTAGCTAAGCAATCATCAAACTCGATGCCATAAACAGAAAAATCGTTCATGAAGACCTCCATGATATTCTCGATGAAGTCTGAAAAAATAGACGTCATGCACCTTTGAAATATGGTAGGTGCATTACATAACCTGAACAGCATTCTCCGATAGGCGAAGGTGCCGTAAGGACATGTAAACGTCGTCTTCTCTTGGTCTTCCCGATGCAACGGGATTTGGAAAAATCCAGAGTATCTGTCTAAGTAACATAAGTATTTGTGCTTGGCTAAGCGCTCAAGCATTTGGTCAATGAAGGGCAGAGGGTAATGGTCCTTTCTGGTGGCTTTATTTAGTTTCCTATAGTCGATACACATATGCCACCCAGTGACAGTCCTAGGGGAGATTAGTTCGTTTTTTTTTTCATTTTTTACGACCGTCATGCCCCCTTTCTTAGGGACAACCTGCACGGGACTAACCCATTTACTATCAGAAATGGGATAAATGATGTCGGCCTCTAAAAGCTTCAGGACCTCCTTTTTCAGCACCTCCTTCATGTTGAGATTCAATCACATCTGAGGCTCAATTGAGGTGGCGTCCTTATCCTCTAGATGAATCCTATGTGTACATATGGTCTCGCTGATACCCTTCAGGTCCGCGATATTGTACCCTATTACTTTTCTGTGGGATCTAAGGATTTTTTGGAGACTCTCTAGCTGGGGTTCGGTAAGGGCCGCTTCACAATCACATGGTAAGTGGAATTTCCCCCCAAGAAAGCATATTTCAAGTTGGCAGGGAGGGGTTTTAGTTCCACTTGAGGGGGCATAGTACCCCTGTCATCTCTTACCTATGAGAAAGATGCGTCCTCAATTTCTGGTTCAGAAGGTGGAAACTCTTCGTTGGCAGAATCATAGGAAGAGCAGGGAGATGATGGTGAGTCAAGGCAGACGTCTGCAGATTCTGTTCCCATAGCGCACCTGTCAACAGAGGCAAGGTGTTCAGGTATGTGTTTGCTATCAAACATAAAATCTGGAGTACTTGTCTGGTTGATGTAGTTTTACGATGGTGATGAATCTGTGTACTCATCATAGGCATATTCTTCACATGCTGAAATCTGCAGAAGGCTGTCATTATAGAAGCGTAGTGTATCTCCCTCATGCCGCACGTAGATTCCATCAGCGATGGGGACACCATCCCGGGCGTCCGCATTATAGAAAGCGTTTGCAATAAAAACTAAGAGCCCTTGTGTAGTCGGGTCATCTGTAGGGAATTCCACTAGGCCATGGGCCCATACATCAGCTACCACGCTCTCTATTATCTCAAGCATATGAGAATCGTTCAATGGCTCTGACTGATGAGTTTCTCTCCCGCCTATATTAACAGGTAAGGCTTCAACGGTCTGGAGAAGCATCACATCATCTTCGTAGCTTACACAAATGTCGCCCTTAATGGTACCTGCATCAGAAACATTGTTCACTATATAATCCATGACCAATTGCTGATTTGTGTTACCTGCTACATAGGTTCCTGAGCCGATGAACCGAACTGCCTCAATTAGTTCTCTAGCCTCGCATTCAACATTGGACTCATCTATGCGCGAGTCTTGGAAGCTGTGTAAATGATAAGGAGAGAAGCTGAACTCCTCTGAGTCACTGTTAGACTCACAGGTCTACTGCACATGAATTACCATCTCCATCATGTATAGATAGTCAAGAAGCAATCGCTAGCTGGAGGGAGATGTTAGTAGCAATGCAAAAAAATAGAAAGAGAATAAAAGGGGGAAATGTGGGAAATGAATAGAGTGCTAGCAAACTTCAAAATAAAGAAAATAAACTGAGATAAACACTATTTCCATCCCCGGCAACGGCGCCAAAAACTTGACGGACCTGAAACCTACACCTAGATTCCACCTGGCGGTGTCACGATCGCCAGCCGTGGTATGGCCCCTAGCTTTCAATTCCGGGCTCAATCCGCATGTGAACGATGTCGAGTTATAGTATAAATGATATCAAATCCCACATGGACGATGATAGTGTGTACGGATTCTCAGTTTACTTCTAAATCTCGAAGTGAGATAGCTATCGGGTTGAAGTAGAGTTGATGGGTGTTGTTGTTGTTTCACTAATAAAAAGGACTAGGGCATTAGGGGTTGCCACTAAGATCGTCAGGGATCGACATTGGAATAGAATCCTTACGTTGCATTATGGTTAGGGGATTAATCTCCCAATTCATACCACTCTCGTGGGTTAGAATTGTGAGGTATTTTGGTAGCTCTCGTTGACGCAATAGCGGTAGCCATCAACGTAGTGGTATATTCGTCGATGGATCCCCTCATGACACGATCCAGGCATGGTCACGAGCCTTGGTTGGATCCACCGATTTCCCTATTCGAATCCCAGAGATACCCCTTAAGCACATCAATTCCACAGACCATGGACATGATCTCAGTACGGGTTATTTAGGGATTCGGTAGGATCGAATTAAATACTCCCCTAAATCCCTAATTCAACGTAGAGATCCAGATCTATATTATCCCCCTAGGATCATATGGCTAACCCATCAACCCTAGAAAGATCTACTCACATATGGCGATAGTAACGGATAAAAACATCATTTCTAGAGATGAATGACATCATATCAATCAAAAGAATAAAAGTAGAAGACTTACAACGGGAGATGGATAAGAATTTCAATTTATAGATCTAAGAAAAATTCCAGATTCCCAAGCGCAAGAACAATCAAAAAAGTCACCACCTGAACGTTTAGATCCAATCTCTTTTAACAAAAATTAATCTAAAAAATCACTCACCAGAAAATCGCTCAGCTCCGAAAAACTATTCAAAAATCTCTAAGTGAGTCGCCCCATGGTGTCGCACATCTCCCCCAGCCTTCAGTCCCCAGGATTGCGCAATCGGTGGCTTCAAAAGACACTTTCCAAAAATAGTCCTGGCACTACCGACCGAGTAGGCTGCTCAGTCGAGAAGTGCGTTGTTTGTTCAGTCGCTCGGACCGAGTAGCTGTGCTGCTCGACCGAGCACAACAGGGAGCCAAAAATCCATTAATATACTTACTCTGTGTAAACGGGCCGAATCAGCTCTCCTCGGTCTGAGCAGAGTCTGACTCGGTCACTGAAGAGCTGCTTGGGCCGTGTCGCTTTTTTGGGAAGAAAGGTTGCTCGACCGAGCAGATGAACTGCTCGGTCCGAGCCATCAACGTATCTACCCGTTCTTCTCCTTTGCATCTGCTCAACCGAGCAGCTCCTCTGCTCGGTCGAGTCGTCTGCGAAAAACTCTCCAAAAGCTGCTCAAGCTCTCTCCTCTCCTCATGCTCTCTCTCTCTTCTCCTGCAATGGCTCCAAAGGTATGGAGAACCCCTCCAGAGCCTCGCCAATGAGCTCACAAACATGTCGGATGTGTCCATACCCAAGTGGGGACCCAAATCGCTCCAAAATACATGAAAACTCATAAAGCACTATAAAACTCGAATATATCGTCAGAAATGCAATATCGTAGTAAAATGTGGGATTTGGATGTGAAAATGGCATGAGATGCAATGAAATGATGATATGAAATAGTGGAAAATATGGACACATCATGAACCATACTCGATCCCATCGACCATCCTGTAGACAAGTGCTGACTTAGGCATCGGATGGGACTTGGTCGAAACCATGGTCTGGCCCCCTGATGAGTTCTTCATTTTGCAGATCAAAGGAGATACCACCACTGTCGAAGCTTCCCTTCAACATCCCATCGCTCGGATCTGAACGACCTCTGCCAGAGCCCGTTCATCCGATCGATCCCAGAGATTGTCGTCCCATATAAGCTACCCTTTGGTGCTCCATCACTCAGATCCATGCATTCCAGTTCAAGTGAATGCTCGGTCGATCGACCCCAAAGGCTGTCCCCGGCTTTCGAGACGACGACAACACTCAGACCTCTGGACTACCATCCAACGGTGAGAAAACACCCCGAAACATCTGGCACCATCTGTGGGAATAATTCAACGCCCATGTTGTCAACCACATTGACAATGATTCGTTCCTGCTAATCAATGGACAGGATGGCCAACTTCTAAAGGGGAAAGACTCCGAGCCTGGAGGGTGATTCTGTATCACCTCCTCGGGACCGTCGATCCAAGCTTCCCCTCACAAGTCAAAGAAGTGAATTAGCTGGACTTCAGCAATTATATGTCTCCTAATCATCCGGGAAGGCCGACGGTCACATGCACAAACCCACAAAGGATCAAGTATCTCACGTATACTTATTACAGTTGACTCTATTTTGGAATTGATCCGCAAGTCCGATCTGCTGGCCCACAATCGTGCTGACGATCTCCTCCAATGATGTGTGCTCTTCCTCAAGGATGAGTTTAAGACAAATCTTGAAGGAGTAGCTGTCGGTCCGATCCGATCGTTATCATACAAATACGACAGCGAGGAATCTAGCGGCAATGATCAGATTCTGGTGACGAATCCAATGACCAACTACGACAAGTCATCGATGCGATCCCTCAGGGATTCATCGTAGATCTCGACGAGATCGTGAGAAGGGTATTCGACAATGAATTCGGTCACGAGATCGCCCATATGGGCAGCATCCCTCACCAAGACCTCCTCGACGAGAGCCTCTCATGCCTCGGCATCCGCCCTAAAATGGCAGAGGAGATACATTCCACTCTAAATAACCT
The DNA here is from genome assembly GCA_030789695.1 of Scilla litardierei. Taxonomy (NCBI): domain Eukaryota; kingdom Viridiplantae; phylum Streptophyta; class Magnoliopsida; order Asparagales; family Asparagaceae; genus Scilla; species Scilla litardierei. Next base: position 21,423 of record JAULAV010005721.1, read on the forward strand.
TCTGTACGACGAGATCCAGCAGTGGATCCAAAGCATCGAGCTCTCTGTTTGTGTTCTCTTCTCAAGCAAACGTCACCTCTGTAATCAGATCTTCATGGATCTCTACTCGCTGCCGAACGAGGAGCTGACCTCAGAAAGAGTGCCAAGTCGCGGATCGATAATCCAGCTTCTTGATTTTACCAACGTAGCCACGATCAAATTCAAGTCATCGGAATGCCTCATCTTGGGTCAGTCCCAGGCATCAGATCACTGAAGATCTCATACATGTTGACGACATTGAAGATAATGGGAGCATCGTATTCTCAGAGATGTGACCTCCTTCCTTCAGCAAGAACTGCCACATGTCCCTCTTCAATGCCAATGACTCCTCATCCGACGGTGTCCTCGCCTTAGAATCCTTCCTCAGCGGTGACTCTCCTTCACTCAAGTCTGTGTTTGGGTGCATGGGGTCTGCCTACTCCTCCTCCAGAGATGATCCCGTCACCTCCGGTCTGCGTGGCATAAACAGGGGTGCTCTCTCATTCGTCACCCTAACCAACACCTGCCTGGGGTACTTCGGGCTACTCGACTGCTTATCTTACTGCATCTCGGACCTGGACTTGTCTGGGGAACTCCTGATCGATGAGTCAAAACCTGACCTGGTTTGTTCCTTTGAACTACACCCCATTTGATCCAGATCTTGCTAGTGATGTCGTACTTCGACTGAGTCATGTACTTGGTCCAGCTCGAGGGGATCTAGGTCGGTAGCATGCGGCTGTCGATCCCAAAATCTATGCTGCCAGAGCTCGTGCTAACTACCAAAATCAGGGCTCAAAAGGAATGACCGTCAGAGTCGGAGGAGCTATCGGTCCAGCCAAGCCTGTAGGGTAGCTGATGAATCTCCAAGATGCCCTCGCTAAACTCGGCCAGTCACCAACCCTGCCAATGTCCCAGCCCAATGTCAGATGACGCCCACGAGCGGTTGGACACCAACAACCGAAATGAACAAGTTACGGGAGTGGAGGATGCTTGAGTTGCACCATCTGCTCCAGGATCAGAGATACCATTAACACGTTTGAATACTCTGAGCACTGCATCCATTGCAGGAGAAAATTCTGCTTCTGGTTCTTCTTTTGCAAAAAATCAGAACAATGCGATCTATGATTCCGACGAGGACATCGAGAACCCGGACCTTGGCACGGGTCTCCTTGTAGAACTTCTTGATGAGATCCCCTTTCTTACCGATAAGGCTCCTGACCTTCATCACCGGCATGACAAAGCAATACACATTCTGGCTGAGCTCTACCTCAACTCGAAGCTTGGTTGCCTCGCAGTGTCGTCCCCTTTCTTACCGTGCTTTGTCGGAGCTCGATCTAAACCTCCATGCCTCAACTGAGCTTGCCTTGCCTTGTGGGAGTTCGATTTTAGCCACCGTGCTGTCCAAGCTCGATTCTTCCGAACTCCTTTGAAAAAAACGAGCTACCTGGCCTCGGGGATGAACTTCTTCGTCAGGCCCACTCAATATGCCCCTGGCCACAACCACCTGCTCAACCCCCCAAAGTTAGCGACTCCTTCGAAACATAAAGAGTGCTCATGGTCATGTAGTCGCCACGGGGTTCGCCAAGTTGGTCGAGACATGGGATACCGGGAGTTTGTGGAGGTCCCATGCTGACCAATGGCTGGGGGCAAATTACCCTAACACCGTTAGCATTCACCTCGAGATTGATCTATCTGATCTTGAAATCGAACTACCCGAGCTCATGCTTTGACGTGGCAATTCTCTGGCATGGTGTTTATCTCGAGCTCAGGATTAGAGGCAAACTCTTGGCATCCTTCCAAGCTCAGATCAAGGCTTATCAGTTGGAGGGCATCCTGACCCCTCGACACAAAGGCAAGATCGACATCTCCCTCAGTAACAACAGCCTTGCTAGCATAGTCAATCCCTACATCGGAGCTGCACACGCTTCCTATCCTTCTCCAAACCATGCATACTCTTCTTGCACATCAACTAGGACGCTCCGGCCCCTGCCAACGAGATCTAAGAGACTCTAACGGACGGCTACGGCAGAGCAAAGGTAAAGGCGATGAAGAATATGATCTTCTCATCTCCTCAAAGCTCGACATTCTCCTAGTCATGCTCATCATGCCTCCAAGAAATAAAAGTCAGTTTTCTACATCCTCTCAAGCTCAGTATATGCACAAACTAGGCTTCTTCTTGGAATCAAGCTCTACTTCTTCCTTTATCTCCCTTGGATCCACCCGAGCAAGCCTTCGCCTCGACCTAGACACTCCCTCCAAGATTCAGCCTTCTGCGCAGACTCATTCATCTAAGAAGAGGCCGATCCATGCAACTGACCAGCGCCAGCGTAATGAAATTTCTAGCGACTCGGGTTTACCACTTTCAGGGTAAACCAGAGCCATAGAGGGGGGCTAGGTTAACACATGGCGGGGGACCCGAACTACCTCTGCCTTCCAAGTTAATGCGACGGTGCAGAAACAGGGGCAGTGACACAGAACCACCGCCAACTAGGCCAAACCAAAAACGTCCAGACAATTGCTGGAGCCGAAGCTGGAGCAAGAGCTAGAGCAAGAGCTGGGATCCAGACGACAGCTGGATCTGGATCTGGAGCTGGGATCATTCTAAGACGGTGGGCCACTCCCCCAGCAGGGCGTCCAAACCTAGATCGAGTCAACCCATCGGTTTTCCGTAAGGGCTAAGGCTGAAGTGTTTTGGCAGACCCTTAGGGCTCAGATCTGCGCCGGCCCTACGTTGGATGGACAACAGAGGGAAAATATGCACATCGGGAAAACATAAACATGCTAAACATTTTAGCAAACCCTAAGGCGAGCCAGAACCTCACCAAGATCTATACCGACTTGGGGTGGATCTGACAACCCCAAGAAGGATCTTGCCTACTGCGACATTATTAAAATTATTCTAAAAAGCTACTAATTAACATACCCAGAATCTTGGCCTTGGGACATGCAAGATGTACCGCACCACCTTTTTACGCTCCTTATAGCCGAGCAGCCTTGCACCTTCGAACCGATCTACCCGAGCCACCTCGAGCCGATCACTTGCCGAAGAAAGCTTCACTTGAGCAGACCCATGTCAGAGACGTCTGGATCTGATCCAAACCTCCTCGTATTCTTGCTAGGACCTGAAAAAAAGATATGAAGAAAAGGATAGGAGATGAATATTTAAGTTTACGATCGAGCGGGCTCAAAAATCAGGAGCTTCTCGAATCGTTCACTTGGTACACTTTTTAACGAATAGAGGACACCCCTATTTATATAGGGAGACGGCTCCTCCCTTTTTGTCATGAGCAATGTGGAACAAACTTAAAATAAATGGGATTTAATTTGAGTTAATTAAGTTAGCAACTTCAACCAATTAATTCTCCCTTACCATTGAGCTTTAGAGACGATACAAGTTATCATTTCAAAAGGCTTCGAATGATGAACGCATAGGGACAAACGGTGATGAATTCTGACTTTGTTTGACCCCTCAAACAATTGCCCAAAGATGGAAAAAAAAATTCATTCATCATACCCATCATTTTGGGTTTCAAAAAAACCTAGGAAATAAGTCAAACGGGCAGGGAAAACCCGCAGGCGCGCCTGCTAGGCAGGCGGGCACGCCCGTCTCCATTGCGGGCTGGCGCATACAATGGATTACGGGCTGGCACCAACAATGGATTGCAGGCAGGTGCCCACAATGGATTACGTGCACCCCAGCCATCCCAGCAGGTTGTGCCTACTGGATTGTGGACTGGCCCTCCCGCTCAGCGGGTGGGCCGCCCGCTAGGCTGTAGTGGGTGCCAGGCCCGCTGCGCGGGCCGGCCCCGCTGGCTCAGCGGGCGGTGCCCGCTAGCGGGTTAACCCCACCAATTAGCGGGTGCGCCCCGTTCTTTTGTGGGTTGGGCCCTCTTGCCCAAGTGGGTCTGACCCACTCTTGCCTTTGATTGGTTTTGCGTTTCTGGGCTCGTTTGAGCTCTGTTTTCGACGTGGTTTGAACCTGCGATTAGACCAAGACGATCCTGTCATCCAGGTAACCTTTTCAACGTGTTTGTTCCATTAAATATTGTTGCAAATAATTTACGACACATTTAATCTAGTTGGCATTATATGCAAAATTGTCCCCCATTAAACTTGTACTCAGAACTAACTTGTGGACTTAAATATTCCATATCATCGAATGAATTCATCTTAACATTCTTCCTTTTACTAAGACATGGATACTGCTCAGTATGGGACCCTACAGCCTGACCCTACTACAGGTTGGGGCTTGAAACCCCTAGACGACATTAACCACGAGCAGTAGGCGTCGTCCCTGTTGAAGAATCATATTTACGTGATCGACCCAATGACGAGCATGCCGTTGGGATCGCTCTGACTGTGTCATTTTAGTCCCTTCGTCAAGACCGTGTCTCTGCATGGCCTAGGGTATGGATTACCGTCAACCACACTAGCCATCATTGGTCAGTATACATCGGTCTTTGTTGTATTTACGTTGTACATCCTACAACGTACCCCGGCCAAGGATTAATACAAAGACAGTACTGATCTAGTGACACTAACTTCCCTTTAACAGAAGAGACAAATTCCATCTTAGTCATCTACTTCCCTCGTGAGCTTCAGGTGTCACCCAACCTAAGATCTTTCAGCAGGCCGAGCCTCGAAGCTAGATCATAGATCTAAGTGACACTATCCATTCACAGGTTTGTACTGATGACTTCATGTCTTGAGGACCAGCTTGCCTATCATCACGCTAGAGTTATTATTGACAATCTTGTTAAAGCTTAACCATTTAATAATTCTAAGTTGGTCATTCAGTGAACTCATTCTCAAATGAGCACCTGTGTCTCGTCTCCGACTTCGTCAAGTCGAGTGACTATGAGATCATTATTACCCTAAGGTAAGACAATGACACAATGGTCTAACCGATGTGCAGATATCCTATTCTCGACACATCTTTGACCATGAACTGTTTAAGACTTAAGTTTCTAATCGGTCACTAACTTCTTATAATCGTGATCTACATCTGGATACGAAATGACGTGACTATAAGTCTAAGGAAATTATCTAAGTATATAATACTACGAATACATACTTAAGATAATTAATACCATATAATTATTAGAACGAGATGATTATCTTAGGATAAATGCCTCAAAGGCATACGTCTTCCTACATCTCCCACTTACACTTAGGCTATTTATCTCGGTATCTCATACCACTATAGCATATCAGTCACAATGGATATTCATATGTCAAACCTAAGAATGGATTCTCTAACGTGTATCTATTTTGATTTTTAATGGAGTTTTATACATACATCACTTGATCACACCAGGTTGATCATTCGAAATTGCTTTGGATCATATACAACAATTTTCCCTTTTGTATGGCTAACAATTTAGCTCATACAATATGATGTAGCGTTAGTCGTTACTACAAGTCAGTCATGGCTCATTTCAATTATTTTTGTGTCAATTATATAAGTGACACCATAAGTCTCTATATGCTAGAAACAATCAAAACTATTTTGATTTAATGTTGCATATATAGGAATTAATAAGTTGGAAATAATTTACTTAGTCCGGAAAAAACCGAACTAAGTTCTAAGCCAGCTCCCACTAACTTTGAGAACTATCTGGTTAAACACTTTGACTTAAATATCTAAATCATATTTAGAATATTTATTAAGTATAGCCATTTAGAAGTGCTGAATAGGAACATTCTAGTGTCAGGTGGATTCGACAAATAAGTCATTTCAAGACCCGTTTATAGGAGTCTTGATGCTGACTTACTCAGTCAAACATCCTACACTGTTCTTTCCTTTAACTACATTTAATCTTTTACTATTAAAGTATCAAATGTAGTTTAATTAAGAATTAATCTTAACTTGCGTATAATTTGGATTATATCCAATTATACGCTCCTGGAACCTATATGTAACTTTAGATTGGCTACAATATATCGTCAACTCCAAAACAATCAAATTGAGTCAGAAGCTCTACAAGACAATTCAAAAATTTATGCACACCAACTCAGACAGTCATATCCACAACAATCAGCCACTTCACAATAAATCTCAATTTTGACAAAGCACATTTTCAAGATATCATTCAACAATAGATTCATTTGAAATGAATCAAACTTGTTTATCAAAAATAAACATTGAGTATTAATACTCAATCATTGTTTTGAGACAAATATCGATACATTTTATTCAAAATAAGAAAAATATCGATTGCTTCTTCATCATATCTCTTGAAGTCCTTGTACGGCCCCAGCAGCAACGATTACTCCGATACCGACCATCCATGGAGATTCTTCCATCCTCTGCTTCGCTATCAGTCATCTGTATACAATACAACGATGTCTTAGTATCTCATACTATGTAACAAAACATTTATGAAAATTTTATGCTTTATTAAAAAATAATTTTTGTACCTGAGGTAGAGGCATCGGTATGCCCCTTTTTCTTTTCGCAAGGTACTCCTTGCAGTTCCTCTTCCAGTGGCCTATCTTGTGGCAGTGAAAACATTTGGATTTTGACAGAGACCCCTTTGTCTTTTTCTCCTTCTTCACCTTGGCTGGTTGTGAAACCTACCTCTTCTTACCTTTGCCTTTCGACTGGTTTGAAGAAGCAGAGCCAACAACCAACATGTGTCGGTTTCTTCTCGATTTCCTTAAACTGCCTAAGCATGTTGAGGAGACCAGGAAGATCCATTTCAATATTTTTCATGATGAAACCAGTAATGAACTGTTTGAAGTCTGGGGTTAAGATTTAAGGATGATGTCCACGGACATCTCATTGTCGAGGATAAAACTCAACTGGGCAGCATCTTCCACGTAACCGATCATCATAATCACATAATCTTGTACGGTGCATGTCTCCATCTTAGTTCCCCAGAGGTTGCTCGTGGCTTCAAACTTGGCAGCTCTTGGCCGCTTTCTATACAAATCATTTGCATTCAGAAGCATGCTTTGAACATCCAAATGTTCATGCTTCCTTTGTAGGTCATTGTTCATTCAAGCCAGAGTAAGGCACCCGGCCTTCTCGGCATCCTTCTTGTACTAATAATAGACTTCCTTTTGTTTGTGGGGTTGCATCTTCGTCAGGCTTTTCCAGAGCGTCCTCGAACAGCACGTATCCTATCCCAGCTAGTGAGAGGACTAACTAAATATTCCTTAGCCAATCTTTATAGTTGGTTCCATCTAGCACGTTCTTTTCAATCATGTACTTCAGACCCGACTCCATTTTGCAAATAAGTAGATATTTAATTAGCATATGTTCGTTGTACAGATTAAATGGTTTTTATTAAACTATATTCTCCCACTAATTTTAAGAATTAAAGCCACAATAATAAATAATTTATTATATAAAATATTTGTGGGAGAGGGATCCGACTAACCCGAGTCTGACAACCTTGAGTGTAGCTCAACACGTTGTCCGACTCTGTAGTCGGTAGACGAACTCTTCATCAATCATATAAAATATGATTCCCTTTGAGTTTTATCCCTAGTCATTTATGACATGAGTGTGCTCATCCAAATCACAATGACTAGCCTAGTCAGACCCTTGTTTTCGCATCCAGCCTGACTTATGCCGCCGCTAGGTATATACACGACACGTCGGTTTGGGTCAGGACTAAACTTACATCAATGGCTCAACTTACACCGGTGCTCGGTGTACTCACGACACGATAGTTTGGGTTTGAGTCTAGACTACATCATTGGCTCAACTTATGCCGGCGCTCGGTGTATTCACGACATGGCAATATGGTCAAGTCAAGATCTCGTCATATGTATTTAAGACGTCGGTTTCTATAAGGTTGCCATGTGACAGCTTGAGTGTAGCTCAACAACTGGAACATGGGTCCTACATTTACCAACTCCTAAAACAAGGAGGGTTACAATTTATCTTGAGCAAGATTATTATCGTATTTGACTTAGGTATAGTCGATGGACTTACACAGTCATGATTCGACTCCTTGCGGTCCAGCGAATGCGGCCAGTGAATTGACTAATCCAGGTCCACTTAACCCCTAGTCTAGTTAGGGTGATCCAACAAACTTAGCCAAGCACATTGACCGACATCATGATCCATTGAAGGAGACTTATCAATCTTATGTTCGTCCATCAACTAAAAAGATTTTATTAATACTAGTTAATCCTTATCAACTAGTGTATCCTTAAAATTCAAAATTTTATGTATTTGTTTAATATCTTTTATTAGATCCTTATCAACTATAAGGTTTGTTCGTACATCGTGCTACCCTAATCTTTATTAGGATTTTAATAAATCAATTACAACATTTGAAATAGTAATCATTAAAAGAGAATTATTATTGAAACGATTTAAAATAATAATTGTCAATAAAAGAGGACTTTCCTAATCAGGAATTAGGTTTAAATGTTGTAAGTGTTCATTAAAACATAACATGTAACATTTTAAAAATTCATCTTATAAATTTTTAATGAATTAATGGCTAACCTAAAAGGGTTCATGAGTAATTAAATAATTCATCATGACCATTAATCGATAAACAACTAATTTTATCGCATAAAAATAAGGTTCAACAATATGACATTAAAATAGAACATGCAAGTTAAAACATCTATCAAATAAATAATTAACATTCTCTCATTAAAATTTAACATTTAAATTAAAAGGATAAGATTTTAAAAACTTAAAACATTTTATCTAATAAAATGTTGGTTTCATAAAATCATCAAATAATTTTTAATATTAAACCTAAGTTGTTTAAAATCATTGCAAATGTGAGTGATTGCAAATGTGTTTGGTTATCATGTTCCACTTGGCTTTGTTGATCAACCATGTTCACCTCGATCAAATTGATCTCTTCCATTCTTCTCGTTACTTCAATTTTCACTTGCTCCTCAAGTGATTCAACACCATCCAATCGTGTGACTTCTTGTTTTTGTCCATGATTCTGAAGATGGGGCTGGACCGGGCAGAACTGAAGCCGTGATTAGGACCGATTATCGGCTTCACCGGACATTCAGTGCCCATTGTTGGGGTAATCATGCTGACGGTCACATTGGAGGAGAGGCCCAAGATCGTCACTTGAATGACGCAGTTTGTTGTCGTTGACATCACCTCGACATACAATGGCATCATAGGCGACATTACATGACAGCCGTCGAAGCTCTCCCCTCACTCCTGCATCAGATGGTGAAGTTCCAAACTCCGCACAGAGTTAGACTGGTGCGGGGATCATAGATGCTCTCCTGAAGCTGCTACGTTGGCTCCACCAAGCACAAGGGGTCCAACCAAGCCTTGCCAATCGACCTCCTTGTCGATCGAAAGGATTTCACTCATCAACAACTTGCTCCTGTGGAGGATGTAGAGGAAGTACCTGTGGCGTAGGAAGCAGACAAGATAGTGTCGATCGGCATGAAGCTCGTCATAGGGCTGATGGCAAGCCTAATTGACCTCTTCAGGGCAAATGCAAACATCTTCGTATGGTCGCCCTCAGACATGCCCGGAGTCGACCCATCATGATCACCCATGAGCTACATGTTGACCCCGACCATCCGATAGAAGAAAAGAGGGGCATGAGGTGAAAAGAAGCAGGCAGCAAAGGATGAGGAGAAGCGACTCTTGGAGGCCAAATTCATTAGAGAAGTAAGCTACCCCGAGTGGCTCGCCACTGTGGTAAGCTACCCCGAGTGGCTCGCTAATGTGGTCATGGTAAAGAAGCCCAGTGGCAAGTGGCGGATGTGCGTGGACTTCACCGACCTTAACAAGGCATGCCCGAAAGATAGCTTTCCGCTGCCCAGGATTAACCATTTGGTGGACAACGCTGACGTGCGTTTATATTTTATATATTCACGCACGTCTTCTTTGTGTTTTTCCGTTGTTTTCTGTCGTCCCGTACCCATTTTCTTGTGATTTTTAGTTTTCTTTCACTTCTTTGTATTTTCGTGTAAATGCAGGAGATTGCTAGCATTGGGGACATATAATGAAGATATCATGAGTCCCCGGAGCAACGGGAGAAGTCACACACGATCCAGAGGGTCAAACGATGAAGATTGCTATATCTCAGCCCTCAACCGATCGGGTGGACTAGCCACCCGATCGGTTGTTGCATACGTGTCTGACCCGGACAACAGCTGAAGAGAGGAGCAGCTCACCCGATCGGTTCAGTGATCGGGTGAGATCGACAGAGCTCATTGCCAATTGATGCTGAATTTCAACCGATCGGGTAACATCTGACCCGATCGGTTCATCTGTAGCTGAGATTTCCAAGCGATGAACCGGAGAGCTCGACCGACCGGTCGATCGGGTGAACAGACAGAGTTCTCTGTTATTTTGGGTGTAATTCCAACCGATCAGGTGATAACTCACTAGATCGGTTCATCTGTAGCCGCATTACTCAATTTGGCGAACTGACGGCAGCAACTGCTTGGGGACTGCGACCGGTTGAAGCTCCCGAAGAAGAAAGTTGAAGCGCCAAGCAGCTCACCCGATCGGTTGATGCTTCAACCGATCGGGTGGTCGTGATTTCTATATATAGTCGACCTAGGGTTGCTGAAAACAAATCCTGTAATTTTTTCTGTTTTTTTATATTGCGACGGCTGGAATTTTCTCCTGTTTTGTAATTGTTCCGATTGACTTCAAACTTTAATATTGTCTTAATATCATTGCTATTATCTCATTTCAATCGCTTGATCATGATTTCTACCATTGATTTTTGTTTAGATTGCGTTTTAGCTATGATTGTGAGTAGTTCCCAAATCTGGGATTTTGGTGGAAACCCCTTCGTGGGTTCTCCCTAGAGCGACCATAGGAATAGGATTTCGATAGGGAATAGGAATTTAGATGGTTACGCGGGGTGTTTCATTGTCATTGGCGGGAGAAAGACCTCCTCTGACCGTCGGGCCAATGGGGAATAAACTTGGCGGTTGACTCCCTAGCCACAGCTCACGCCCTTAGCGTAGACATCGAATCCTAGCGCGTGGGAACGGTAGGATGAGATGTTGGGAGTTATCGTTGCGAGCTTAGTGCTTTCAGAGTCAGTCGGTGTTAATGGACATGGGAATGCCCACCGACCGAACTCGGGTAGTCCTAGCATATCATCCTGGGCACCGTCCGGAATATCGGGCCCATGGGACGCTAGGTATCACTCTTAGAGGCAACGTCTCACCACTAAACCCTAAATCCAATCGTATTCCTATCCGTAGGTCGTAATAGTGAGAACACATGATAGGGTGGAAACCGAAGTCCTAGGTTTCCTTTTATATCGTTTATCCTTTGTATCTATTTTTTGTGACAATCCATCGATCGTTTGGGCTAGCTCACCCATAGGGTGAACCGGTTCCTCTTTGACACAAGCACAACACACGCCTCCCTGTGTTCGACCCCCAAGCCACACTACAACACCGTGCGCTTGCGGTATAAATATTTAAATCTGGTATCTCCAATCCTATTACACTTATATGCTCAAACTTAGGGGACGTCAAGCTTTATGGCGCTGTTGCCGGGGAGGCAACGTGCTTGTTAATTTTAGGACCTAGTGAACCCTTGAGTCTAACTCATATCATCACCTTGCGATAATTTTCACATTCTACAATTTTATTTTTTATTTTTCTATTTCTTATTTTCTGTTTCTATCTGATGCTATACCATAATTGCTTCACGGGTGTTTCTTGTTTTTCATGCGCATGAATACAAGGAGTCTCGACGACTTGATTCCTTTAGATCCGGAGATCAACACCACCGTGAGGCATCTGAACGCAGAGAAGAGAAGAAGAGAAGAAGAGAAGAGTCTACAGCCATGGGAGAGAATACCCCTCCGCAGAAATCCCTGCTGGAATACTCGATGCCATCCATCGGGTCCTCATCCAGCATCCAACCTCCGGCCATCACGGCCGCAAATTTTGATCTAAAGCCGTCATTAGTGACGTGGATCCAGCATGATCAATTTTCTGGGGCACCCATGCAGAGCCAAATTGAACATCTAGACTCCTTCCTTGAGAAGTGTGACACATTTAGGATCAATGGTGTCACAACTGAAGCTATCCGACTGAAGCTATTCCCCTTCTCTCTGCGGGATAAAGCCAAGCAATGGCTTAGGGGAAAGGACCCGAACACCTTCACCACTTGGGAGAAGCTATCGAACGCTTTCTTGAACAAGTTCTTCCCTCTGGGAAAGACGATGAAGCTGAGGAGCGAGATCTCCTCCTTCTCCTAAGCCAGCCACGAATCCCTGCACGAAGCCTGGACAAGATACAAGGAGATGCAGCGGAGATGCCCTCACCATATGCTCCCAAAATGGAAGATCATAAATCTGTTCTACAATGGGTTGAGGGATGACCTGATATCTTCGATAGATGCCACGGCTGGGGGGTCCTTTATGTCGAGAAGCGAGGAAGATGCCGATAAAATTCTTGAGAATATGGCATCAAACAATGAGAGGTGGTGCGATGAGCATGCCACGCCCAGATCTGGAGGCATTCATAGAGTCGAGGACATCGACAAATTATCTAGCAAATTTGATTTGCTATCGACTCAGATCTCGGTGCTTATGGTAGGAGTTGGTGGTGCCAACACCCAACAAATAGCAGCGGTGGAAGCAGAAGTCCTCGGAGACTTCGATGGTGGTGATATCTCACCACCGATGGATCAAGCTAGCGCACTTTTCTACAACCTGACGGGTAATGTGCCATATCCACCAAGGACTAGCTCAAATCCGGCTTACTCTCCCAGTAACCGGAACCACCACAATCTAAGCTATAGGGCACCTTATCAGCAGCCCAACAACCGCAGTAATAGTTATATCAGCCGCCTCGGCAACATCAGCAGCAGTACCAGCAACAACAGCAGCCCTAATAAATGTACCAGCAGTATCCCCCAAGGAACCAGCTGCCCATGCAGCAGCAGCAGCCATATGGCCAGCAACGAGTGATCTCCCCGGTCGAGAGCCTCTTGACCCAGTATATCACTAATCAGGAGAAGATTAATTTGCAGCTGTAGATGGTACAGAAGGCCTTAACTGACCAAGTAACCTAGCTGGGGTTGCAGGTGGCAAACCTTCAGAGGGCGCAGAACCAACTGCTGGGTCAGCCGGAAGTAAATCCAAGGGGGCGAATCAGACATTGGCCTTAACACACGATCGTGCCAACATGTCTGCTATAGTATTGAGGAGCGGCACCCAGATTCCAACTAGGGTGCCTCCTAAGGAACCTGAAGCTCTGTTGGTCGATGGGCGATCAAATGTACAAGCTAATGACGACGGAGCTTCGTCATCAAAGACTGTCACTCCGGAGGGAGTCTCTGCGGAGGAAAAGAAGAAGAACGAAGAGGGAAACTTAAGAGTCTTTAAGCCCGTTGTGCCTTTCCCGCAACGACTTACCAAGGAAAAGATTGATGAAAAATATGGCAAGTTCTTTGAGATGGTTAAAGACTTGAGCTTGCAGATCCCTTTCCTCGAGGTGATAGAGAAAATTCCTTCCTATTCGAAATTCTTGAAGGATCTGGTGACGAGGGGTTCAGAAAAGAAAAAGTCGTTCTCACGATGGAGTGCATCGCTCTGATTCAGCAAGCAAACCCACCGAAGCTCAAGGACCCAGGAAGCTTCTCCATTCCTTGTTCGATCGGAGAGGCGAAGATTAACCGTGCGCTCGTTGACTTGGGAGTGAGCGTCAGTCTGATGCCTCTGTCACTATACAGGAGGATAGAAATGGGAGACCTTGAGCCCACCGGTATGACCCTTCAACTTGCAGACCGATCAGTCAAGTATTCGGTGGGTATTGTGGATGACCTGCCAGTTAACGTCAGCAGAGTGCATGTGCCGGTAGACTTTGTTGTGATGGACATACCGGAGGATACTCATACGCTAATCATCCTCGGGAGGCCCTTTATGGCCACTGCTGGTGTGCTGATAGATGTGAAGAAAGGGAAGATGTCCCTTAATATTGGTGACCAGAAGGTCGAATTTGATTTGGGGCTATCTATGAAGCACCCACCTGAGGAGCAAAGTTGCAATGTGCTGGAAGCTGAGGAAGAAAGAGTTGTAGAAGCTGGAGCCTGGGAAATTCTCTCGAGGAACCCCCCTGATAGCTTGGGGGACCTTGAGGGGCATGCTAGGGTGGAAGAAGAAGAAGCTACCGAAGAAGTGTTTTCCTCCGTGATGACCCCTCCCGGATTCCAGAAGGCTGCTCCGACGAGGAGAAATGGAAAAGATCCCATGGGGCTCACCGCTGATGAGATTCGGATCATACGGAAAGTGGCGGTCGACGCCAATGTGAGGGAGAAACCCCCAAACACTACCAGCGGGAGGATCGTCGAGAGAGTCTACCTATCACCACTGTCATCACCAAGGGCCACCACTCCGGAAGCTGAAGGGATGCCAAACATTGGGCATCGCCCGCGTCAACCCCCTTGAAAATCATATACCGGGAGTCGAGCAAATGACGTTAAACAACAGCGCTTCATGGGAGGTAACCCATGTTCTAACCTTTCGTCGTTATTTTTAGGGTTATTTTTCTTATTTTGGTGAATAAACTCAGCAACGGGAGCTTTCGTCAAGTGACTTAGACTATTTTTTGCAATTTTGCAAGAAACAAGCCCCCAACCGATTGGTTGAGCCCTCAACCAATCGGGTGGGACATATCTGAAGATGGCCTATATCTGTTCATCAGGCAACAGTTCGGGTGGAAAAAATGGCCAACCGGGTGGCTGATCGTGTGAAGTGCGCAGTGCTCTCGGAAAATTTCGAGCTTAAATCAACCGATCGGTTCGCTAGAGCTGTGATCGTGTCGCTGTCCGGGTGAAGTGCGCAGTGCTCTCGGGAAAATTTTGAAGCGGCCAACTGATCGGGTGAAAACTCACCAGATCGGTTCGCCTGTAGCAGCCTTCCAACGAAATTTTTCGAAAATCGCCTCAACCGATCGGGTGAGAAATCACCCGATCGGTTTGCCTAAAACCCTATAAATACCCCCCGACTGAACCGATTCGTTTTCTTCACCCGACTTCCTCTCTCCTCCGGTGTTTCACCTTCTCCCTCTTCGAACCGGCCATATACCACTCTCCCACTACTCCGAATCTCTTTCCTCCACTTCCTCCATCTTTCTCTCCATCAATCCCACTCTCTTTCTCTCTCATTCAACCCTAATTTCCGCCCTAACCCTAACCCCATCTCACCAATTTCAAAAATTCCTCTTTCGTTGGATAGGAGTGTCGCGGCTTCACACATCCCTCCATTGCGCTGCGTAGGGTGATTTGCGAGCAAGGATTCACTTCGCCACTGGGTAAATTCGTTCCTAAGCTCTGTTTTAAATATTGCCCTAGTAATATATTTTTGCTCTATTGTCATCTGGTCGTGTGCATTCATATAGACTTGCATTCACTTGCATCACACACCCACACACTCATGGCCAAGGACATGGATAAAGGTAATGCCATCATGCATGAGGAGGAGCCGTCTCGCAAGAGACGCAAATCTACACGTCCACCTAGTTCACATCCTCCTCCTACACCGCCTACACTACCCCCACCCCAACCCATTGTTCCCGTTGTGGACCCACTGATGGGACCGCGGGGACACTGTTTCGCGAATCGTGAACAAGAAGATCTTTATAATCGACTCAGCAAACAGGGACACGTATCCACTAAGTTTGCACATGCCCATACTCTGATCGATCTCGAAGTTTTCTCCAGGGTCGAGTCTCTATTCGTAAACCTAGGATGTTATCTTTCTTCAACGCCCATGCACCATCTTACCCTGCCCTCATACAAGAATTCCTATCTTCCATTGATTGTGTGGCGTGGTCCATCGTTGATTTCCGGGTCCGAAACCGATCTATCCGCATCAACCTAAACACAATCAATAATATTTTCGGTTTCCCCATTCTCGGTGGTGACGCTATCCGCCCCTATGAGTACCATCGTGATTTCGATGTTGACATTTTTTGGCGTCGCCTCACCATCCATGACCGATACCCTCGAGGCAAGGCCAAGGCCTTCTCCATTATTCATCCCATATTCCGTCTGGCCCACCGCATCATTTCTAGCACATTCTTCCCCATGGATGAGTCCGGGACCGTGACTATCCCTGATCGTTTTATTCTGTGGGCCATGAAATTTGATTTTATTCACGGTGATGACTGGTCTCCTTCGGGGCCCCTTGTATACCCATTCATGGCGGCGCTTGGCTTATTCAAAAATTTCTTGATATTAGCCGCGCCGGTAAAGGCAAGTACTGTTGCGGGGGCGTCATTACCATCATAGCTTCGCATCCCACTTTCACTATCATTATCCCCAGAGATTTGCCACGTGTCGCAGGATTTACATATCTAGATCTTAATGTCCTGTGGCACACACACATGCTCAAACCCCGTCCCGACAGTCGATTCTCATTTTACTATGGCCACCCCCTGCTCCTTACACCATTCTGCCCAACCCTGGTAGTATGTCTATTGTCCTTGTGGCAGATTGGACGTTCCTTCCTGACCCAGAGTTTTTAGGGGGTTACATCTTCAGTTCCCACTCCCGGACGCACCCAGACCACCGTCCCCTGCCGCCCACTTAGGCGAGCAGGATATCCCAGCGTTCTGAGGAGACCCCGGGGCTGGCCATAGTGTCTCCACCCCGGCTTCTGTCCATATCACTTTTGAGGCATTCACTGAGGCCCTCTTAGGCCTAGCCTCCGGTGTCGACACGACCACTACCACCGGCACCACTTCTCCTGCACGACTGGCCTCTACTTCTACTGTTTTTCGAGCCACCTCCGCTCGTCTCGCTCTAGAGACCGAGTTAGCCTCTCTACGTGCTATCGCGTCATCTTCTGCCCCCTCGGACCCATCCTCTTCTATCTTTTTCCACCCACGTTTCCTCGCTCTCGAGCGAAACGTGGCCACCATTCTTCGCATTCTGACTCACGTTCACAGTTCCCCCTCCACCTACTCCAGCACCATCACCACCTCCTTCACCTCATCCATCACGATCATCACCTCCACCATCATCCCCTAGGCGACCATCATCCCCCCTCCCACCATCACTTCCATTCTCACCACTTCATCTCCACACACTGTTTCTGACCCACCACCTCCACCACCCTCCACTTCAATCACCGCATACACGCGTCGCAAGAAATTACAGGTGCGCTCGAGATCACTTCCTCCACCTTCCTCTCCCATCACCGCATCTCTCCCATCCACCACCGCATTGGTCGCCTATCTTCCCACATTTCCCACTACCACCGACACTACACCCATCATTCACACCACCACCACACCCATCCATCCACCCCTCTCTCCACTTCTCCGCACACCATCTCCTCTCCCACCCACTCCCCCCATCCTCTTCTGAGGGGGACGAGGACTCGTCCTCTCCTGCATTTTGACTGGTTTCTTTTTCTTTTTCGATTTTCCCCTTGGCATATATCTACATCACATTGATCATATCATTTCGCTAGCATTGTCATGTCTAGCTTGGGGGAAATCGACTTTTGTGTGTTTTGTCGTGTGATGTCATTGTGTTCCTGTTTATATGTGTCGTGTGGATATGTTTTTCTATCTTTTCTTTTCTGTATTTCTTTTTCCTTCTTTTTATTTTTCTATTTCGTTTGTGTGATTTCCATGTTTTTCATTTTTTGGTGTCGGTGCGTATCCCCCCCCCATTTTCATTGCCCTCCCATATTCACTACTATTGCATTGAGGGCAATGCAAGTTTCAGCTTGGGGGAGTCGCACTTCGTGCGTCAGTTGCGTCTTTTTCTTCGTTTTTGAGTCGTTTTCATCGTGTTTTTCTTTTTCTTCTCATCTTTTGTTCTCCCTCTCCTAGAGATGACCACATATGATGAATTGCTACAGAAACTACACACACACACTTAGCATAGCTATGACAATCACATTCACTAACCCTAGAAGCCGAGTCCTATTGCATTTCATGCATTGTGGGTTCACTTTGCTTTTGTGTGAGTCGTGTGTCGTGACTAGCTAGTGACGTGCTTCTACTTTGTGATTTTGATTTATATACCTGTCCTGGGATGACCCCTAGATTATCATGCTTCGATTTGAATATGTGGTATTTGCTTCTACTGTCTGCTTCTATATGCATGCTATATATATATGGTATACTTCAATTCCATGTGTCGGGATTCCACAAATAGGACTAGGATAACCCATTTAGCATACGCTTTGATTTGCGAGAAAAATCTCCTTTGCCCAAGTGTTTAGAATTCGATTTCTTTTTTGTTTTACTTGGTGCAAATCCCCTCGTCGTGTACCGTTCTTCCACTTGGGAGAGTACACATGTATATATCCCAAAATCCAAAAATCCAAAAAAAGAGAGAAAAGAAAAACCCAAAAAAAGAAAATAAAAGAGAAAAGAAAAAAATATGTTTAGCCAAAAATCCAAAAAAAATAAAAATACCCAAAACCCAAAAAAAATTTCCGGTGTGAATATTTTCCTACCTACCGAGAATAAAGGGAAGTCGAGAGTTTGCACCGAGTGGTCTACTCCACACCTTCTCAACCTCCATCGTTTTCGAAAACACTTGGCATAGGGACTTTCTAGCGATTATCTAGGCAATAGTGTGGTGATTTCCTAGTCCCTAGTTGTGGAGTCCCCGACGCATGATACGTTTCTATTCTTACACTCTTCTCATGCATGCTTGAGATTTTATTCGCCGCAATTTCGAATCGAATCGATATTTGGGTCAATCCTTGGGTATGTGTATATGGAGCTCTATTGCATATTGTAGATAGTAACACCGCCTGCTAGCACATGACCACACTCACTCGTGCTTCACCGCGTGGGCCCACGACACTTGTACGGACTCACATTCCTTGGTTTAGTGTTGTGTTTTGTCGTATGCTTGATTAGCGTGGTGTGTTTGGTTTTGTTGGCTCTGATAGGCGATCTAGGACTTTGCCTTCTCTTTTTCTCTCTCTCTCTATTTTTCTCCCTCCGAGCTCCTACTCTCACTCTTCTTCCTCGAGGACGAGGAAGGGTTCAGCTTGGGGGATTTTGACGTGCGTTTATATTTTATATATTCACGCACGTCTTCTTTGTGATTTCCCGTTGTTTTCCGTCGTCCCGTACCCATTTTCTTGTGATTTTTAGTTTTCTTTCACTTCTTTGTGTTTTCGTGTAAATGCAGGAGATTGCTAGCATTGGGGACATATAATGAAGATATCATGAGTCCCCGGAGCAACGGGAGGAGTCACTTGCGATCCAGAGGATCAAACGATGAAGATTGCTATATCTCAGCCCTCAACCGATCGGGTGGACCAGCCACCCGATCGGTTGATGCACGCGTGTCTGACCCGGACAGCAGCTGAAGAAAGGAGCAGCTCACATGATCGGTTCAGTGATCGGGTGAGATCGACAGAGCTCTCCGTCAATTGATGCTGAATTCCAACTGATCGGGTGACATCTCACCCGATCGGTTCATCTGTAGCCGATATTTCCAAACGATGACCCGGAGAGCTCAACCGACCGGTTCGTCGATCGGGTGAACCGACAGAGTTCTCTGTTATTTTGGGCGTAATTCCAACCGATCGGGTGATAACTCACCCGATCGGTTCATCTGTAGCTGCATCTCTCAATTTGGCGAACCGATGGCGCCAACCGCTCGGGGACTGCGACCGGTTGAAGCTCCCGAAGACGAAAGCTGAAGCGCCAAGCAGCTCACCCGATCGGTTGATGCTTCAACCGATGGGGTGGCCGCGATTTCTATATATAGTCAACCTAGGGTTGCTGAAAACGAATCTTGTATTTTTTTCTGTCTTTTTTGTATTGCGACGGCTGGAATTTTCTCCTGTTTTGTAAGTGTTTCGATTGACTTCAAACTTTAATATTGTCTTAATATCATTGCTATTATCTCATTTCAATCGCTTGATCATGATTTCTACCGTTGATTTTTGTTTAGATTGCGTTTTAGCTATGATTTGTGAGTAGTTCCCAAATCTGGGATTTTGGTGGAAACCCCTTCGTGGGTTCTCCCTAGAGCGACCATAGGAATAGGATTTCGATAGGGTTTAGGAATTTAGATGGTTACACGGGGTGTTTCATTGTCATTGGCGGGAGAAAGACCGCCTCTGACCGTCGGGCCAAGGGGGAATAAACTTGGCGGTTGACTCCCTAGCCACAACTCACGCCCCTAGCGTAGACATCGAATCCTAGTGCGTGGGAACGGCATGATGAGATGTTGGGAGTTATCGTTGCGAGCTTAGTGCTCCCGGAGTCGGTCGGTGTTAATGGACATGGGAATGCCCACCGACCGAACCCGGGTAGTCCTAGCGTATCATCCTGGGCACCGACTGGAATATCGGGCCCATGGGACGCTAGGTATCACTCTTAGAGGCAACGTCTCACCACTAAACCCTAAATCCAATCGTATTCCTATCCGTAGGTTGTAATAGAGAGGGCGCATGATAGGGCGGAAACCGAAGTCCTAGGTTTCCTTTTATATCGTTTATCCTTCGTATCTACATTCTGTGACAACCTACCTATCGATCGGGCTAGCTCACCCATAGGGTGAACCGGTTCCTCTTTGACACAAGCACAACACACGCCTCCCTGTGTTCGACCCCCAAGCCACACTACAACACCATGCGCTTGCGGTATAAATATTTAAATCTGGTATTCCTGATCCTATTGCACTTGTATGCTCAACTTAGGGGACGTCAAACGCCTCCGGTTATGAATTGCTAACCTTTATTGACGCCTTCTTCGAATATAATCAGATCCAGATGGCACCCCACGATGAGGAGAAGACGTCGTTCATCACCGACTGTGGGGTGTTTTGCTACACCAAGATGCCTTTTGGCCTGAAGAACGCTGGGGTGGCCTATTGACACGTGGCAAAAGGATGCACACTACTCCCAAGGATATGAGGTCGTTATGTTGTAATTCCTGGTGAGCCCAGGGTCGATCATAGGGGCAATTTGTCTGCATTCATACTATCTTTAGGTCAACAAAGATGTAAGAGGTTGAGAGACTAAACCACCTTTCAAATGCGATGATTTGGATCAAAGGGGGTGTGTGTGATGGTTACCAAAAAGAACAAGAAATAAACAAGCAAAATATGGGTTGGGATGCAAATGAGAGGAATGTGTGTGGATTGTGGTTTCATTAGGAAGTATGGCTTAGCTATTAATCTCCAATTGATGACTCAACTCCACATCCATGTCAAGGTATGTGAAATCGGAAGATTTCCCTATTGGGAATAAAACCAAACATGTTTAGCTCAATTGTGAGGCTTGCAGGCCACACAATCGGATGGTGTTATCTTGGAGCTTAATTCAACATGTTAGCATCAAGTGTAATCATTGGATTGATGATTTCAAGTATAAAGCGTGAATAGTTAAACCTTGCAGTTCAACGCCTTGCAGGCCCCTCTATGGGTATATGCACGTATATAATGCCTCATGGCACATCATCCTCATTGGATCCCTCTACGGGTAATGCATGATGAAAAGAGTGTGAAATCAATTAATGCAATAGCTACACAATCCTATGCCATGGATGTTTGAAAGTTAATCATACAAATCATAATTACATCACAATCCAACATACAAAGTGATGAGCTACACATGAGATCAAAAATATTCCCTATTGTATTCACATCCATAAGTTTATACGTAGAGAATGAGACAAAATGAAATACAAGACAAGGGTTAAGAAAGATATCACCAAATGTAAGCACTTCTCCTCCTCTATCAGATCCCTGAAAATGGTGGTAGAAATCCGCCAAAAACTATACAAAACTCTAATCTAAAACAAAGAGAGAAAACCCTAAAAATAAAAAGTATTTGAAGCTAATGGTGGTCTCTTTTATTACAGCTGAATAATGGGGTTTTATACCCCTTGGGGGTTACATCTCATCCCTCCAAATGATCATCCAACAGCCCATAGCGATTGGAGAGAAATCGGGTTAAGAAAAACCCGTTTCTCGCAACCCAAGACGTTGGGTGAAAACCCCAATCAGTCGACTACTGAATAAATGGCAGTCGATTGATGATAGGCAGCTGTCATTGCTTCCAAAGGGAGACATGCGGCTGTTTTGAAAATCACAGTCGCTTGTTGATCCACAGGCGACTGTTTTTTGTGCTTCAGTAGTCTACTGCAGAAATGATAAATTAACAGAGAGTCGGCTCTTTTTGCTCCCTCAGGCATCTGGAAAATCAGGTGAATGATGCGATATTGACAGGCGACTGTACAATATTACAGTCGACTGTCAATCCTCTTGCAGGCGACTGTCGTTGGGCTTCAGCTTCTTCTGCTCCAGTCCTTTAAAGGCAGACGACTGCTATTGTTTGGGTAGTCGACTGTCTGGTTGCCCAGCAACTGTCATTCCTTCTACATTCGCCTGTTATGTACTCCTATTCTTTGAGTTGATTTAGTCCCCTTCAGGACACTTGAAAAATAAAAAAAATCCCTAAAAATATAGTAGTCATCTATAATGCTTGGGGAAGTGAAATTGTGCCAAAATAAAATCATATGCTCACAAATGATGAATTATCGTAAATGTAGTTAAGAGAGCATGATTCAATGAGTTATATGCACAAGAGGGAATGATTATGGGGCTAAAATATACAATATTCAATCATAATCACACGCCAACTAGCTTTTGCTGGTCTCTAGCAAAATTAGTGATCAATTCCAAAACAAAAATAACCTTTTCCGTAGATTGTTGGCATGTCCCAAGTTTGTTGAAGACCGATATAGAATGTCAAAACTTTCATGCATATGCACTCAACCCTAAAGCCTTATTCTCAATTCTCATGCACATCCCCACAATCCACCTCTAAGCTTTGCAAAGTCTTAGGATTTGACAATCTCATGGTAAAAATCTTGAAATTCTCAAGCTTATGGCACATAAACACTAAATCCTTTTAAAGCTTATGATAATGAGTTGTGATTCAATTTCATCCGTTTACTCAAATATCATGGCAAAATTTTGCCTTATTCAAAGTACCATGGCAAAAGGTTATGCCTTATTCAAATGCGCACAAGTGCACTTATTAATGTAGTATTTGATATTATTCATTTGAGCAACTCCAAAAATCAATTCACTCTATTGGGATTGATGGGTATGAACATAGCTTGAAATTTTAAAACTTCTAAGACCCAACTACTTAGTTGCAAATACTAAGGCCTTTACATCCCAAAGGGGTCTCATATGGGTAGTAGACATCTTTAGCTTCTAGCTAGGGGGTTGAGTGCAAAACCAAAGAAAATACCTTTAATTGCCCTAACACATAGTGTACAACACATAAATATTTTGGAAAATCGCACTACATTGATATTAGAAGACTAAGCAAAACGCTAATATGGAATGGAGAGAGACAAAAACCATGCTTTTTGGGTGATAATATTCAAAGATGAAAATTTTCAATTTGTCTCATTTATTCTATATATATACGAAAAACTAAACTTTTTTTTAAAACTTCGCATATCCTAATCACATCCCCAACTAGAAATGGACATTGTCCTCAATGTTTGGAAAGGGGATAAGGAATATGGACAATTATTAAGGTAAGCGAAAAGTAAGATATTAATGCAAAGATTTATTTATAGCTAATAATACTAAGTAATGGAAGGAATACACCTTGTTGTTATCACTTGGAAGTAAGTCCATAATCCGTACGGTGTTCCTCCCCAAGCCAAGGTTTTGGATGGTACTTAAAGCATTGCCCGGATCGAATGGAAAACTCCAATCCTCCAGCTCATTCAAGATCTTCAGAAATGCTGCCATGAGCCAAATGGTGTAAAGATTAATGGAGTCTTCTAGCAATGGCCCATCAAAATGGTGCTTGTCTTTCGTGGTCAACCCATCCATCTTATCATTTGGCTTCCGAAATTGGATGCCTTCGTGAAAGTTTCGGTCCATTACTCTCTCCTTGAACCAATCCCAAATGGGATCAACTCCATTGGAGAGCACATCAGTTAAGCTCCTTTTGCCAAGGTGATGGGTATCTCCAATCTCCCGTAAAAAGGGAATATGATCAACATTTGCAACAAGAGAGTAATGTTCATGAATAAGCTCAAAATTTTCATCACCAAAAATGTGTACCATGTTTACCTCACTCTCCTCCATGTATTTTGGCAAATGACATCTGTTAAAAATATTCAAGTCTATGGTCATGTTGCCAAAATAGATCTTAAGTTGGTCATTCCTACAATTAATGATGGCATCGCCGGTGGCAAGGAATGGCCTTCCTAAGATGACGGGGAGAGGAGTAGCATGTTGGGGTCCTTGAATGTCTAAAACTATGAATTCCATGGGGAAATAGAATTTTTCCGTTTGGACAAGAACGTCCTCAACACAACCCCTAGGAATTTTCACAGTTTTATCAGCAAGTTGGAGAATGATGGGTGTGGCCTTCAATTCTCCAAGACCCAATTGCTTGTAAACATGGAAAGACGATAAATTGACACTAGACCCAAGATCAAGGATATCATGCTCGATGTTTGTAGTGCCAATGGTACAACGAATAGTGGGTGAGCAGGGATCCTTGAATTTGCGTGGGATGTCCTGCTGAAAAATCGAGCTAACCTGCTTTGTAATGAAGGCCTTTTTCTTAGAACTTAGTTTTCTTTTTATAGTGCAAAGGTCCTTAATAAATTTAGCATAAGCAGGTACTTGGTTAATAGCATCGAGAAGTGGTATATTAATTTGACATTTTTGAAAAATTTGTCGAATTTCATCTTGGTACTTATCTTTATTTGGAGGGAGGAGCCTATGTGGATATGGTGCTTGAGGAGTGTAAGCATTGGAGTCCTCAATTCTTGTTGATGTGGACTTTGTACCTTTGCTTGAATTCTCCTCAGGCACCTCATGTAGTACATGCTCCTCATTTTCCACCTCAATCTCGGGCGTGACCAAAAGATGATTTGGCTTGGCAATTTCTCTTCCACTTCGTAGCATGGTAACCCCATGGCAATGGTTGAAGTCATTTCCTGAAAGAGAAGATTGGCTAACATTAGGGTCAAAAATTGATTGTGAAACGAATTTACCCTTTCTAATGTAGCCGTCAAGCTTGCAATATTCTCCGTGAGTTGTTGAATTTGTTGTTGTTGCAATTGTTGGAAGTTCATCATTTGTTGGAGTGTGACGGTGAGTGATTGTAAATGTGTTTGGTTGTCATGTTCCACTTGGCTTTGTTGATCAACCATGTTCATCGCCATCAAATTGATCTCTTGCATTCTTCTCGTTACTTCATTTGTCACTTGCGCCTCAAGCGATTCAACACCATTCATTATGTTCACCTCGGTTTCATGGTTTGGAACCACCCCCCCAACTTCGTGTGTGCTCTGTCGTCTCTTCGAGATATTGCCAAGCATCACTTGGTATTTTATCAAATAATGAACCATTGCACATCACTTCCATTTGTTGGTTTGATGATGGAAGAAGTCCATAATAAAAGAAGGCAATAGTTCGGCATTGATCAAACCCGTGATGTGGGCATTCCAAAAGTAAATCTTTGAATCTTTCCCACGCTTGGTCAAAAGTTTCATTATCGAGTTGGTTGAAGTTCATGATTTGCTTCTTCAAGGTTTGAGTCATGGATAATGAATTTTTTTAGGAATTCGGATTGTAACTCAGACCAAGTAGAAATAGATCTAGGCTTTAGAGCGTTCAACCAAAGTTTAGCCTTATCTTTTAGAGAAAATGGAAAAAGTTTAACATATACTGCATTGGAACTAATTTTTCCATTTAGGCATATGGAACACACCTCAGTAAAAGTTCTCAAGTGTTCATAAGGATGCTCATTTTCTAAACTGTGGTAAATAGGTAAAAGTTGAATTGTTTTCGGTTTAATCTCAAATGAGTGAGCATCGGGTTTTAATATAATGCAAGAATAAAAAATACTCATATGTGGCATATATGTGTGTCGTAATGTCATGTTTGTGCCACGTGAAGTATTATTGTTGTTGTTGTCAGCCATTTTTTAGGTCGACAAAGCAGAAGATAAAATAAAAGTGGATATACAAAGAAAATTCACAAGAAAGTTGGAAGAATCTCACCAACCAACTGAGTAACCCAAAGTTAGTATAAAATGAAAAACCATTGTCCCTGACAACGGCGCTAAAAACTCGACGCGCGTCAAAAAGATGCACACTACTCCTAAGGATAGGAGGTCGTCAAGTAGGTGAGCCCAGGGTCGGATCACAGGGACAATTCATCTGCCTTCATACTATCTTTAGGTCAACAAAGATGTGAGAGGGTGAGATACTAAACCACCTTTCAAAGGCGATGATTTGGATCGAAGGGTGTGTGTGTGGTGGTTACCAAAAAGAACAAGAAATAAACAAGCAAAATAAAGGTTAGGATGCAAACGAGAGGAGTGTGTATGGATTGTGGTTTCATTAGGAAATATGACTTAGCTATTAAATCTCCAATTGATGACTCAACTTCACATCCATGTCAAAGTATGTGAAATCGGAAGATTTCCCTATTAGGAATAAAACAAAACACATTTAGCTCAATTGTGAGGCTTGCAGGCCACACAACCGGATGGTGTTATCTTGGAGCTCAATTCAACGTGTTATCATCAAGTGTAATCATCGTTAATAGTTAAACATTGCGGTTCAACACCTTGCAGGCCCCTCTACGGGTATATGCACGTAGATAATGCCTCGCGGCACATCATCCTCATTGGATCCCTCTACGGGTAATGCATGATGAAAAGAGTATGAAATCAATCAATGCAATAGCTACACAATCCTATGCTATGGATGATTGAAAGTTAATCATACAAATCATAATTACATCACAATCCAACACACAAAGAGATTAGCTACACATGAGATCAAAAATATTCGCCATTGCATTCACATTCATAAGTTTATACATTGAGAAATAGACAAAATGAAATACAAGACAAGGGTTAAGAAAGATATCACCAAATGGAAGCACTTCTCCTCCCCTATCAGATCCCTGAATATGGGGGCAGAAATCCCCCAAAAACTATACAAAACTCTAATCTAAAACTAAGAGAGAAAACTGTAAAAATGGAAAGTATTTGAAGCTAATGCTGGTCTCTCTCATTACAGCTGAATAATGGGGTTTTATACCACCTAGGGGTTACATCTCATCCCTCCAAATTATCATCCAAAAGCCCATAGTGATTGGAGAGAAATCGGGTTAAGAAAAACCTGTTACTCGCAACCTAGGACTTTGGTCTAAAAACACCAATCAGTCCACTACTGAACAAACAATAGTCGACTGATGACAGGCGACAGTCATTGCTTCCAAAGGGAGACATGCTTCTGTCTTGAAAATCACAGTCGCCTGTGAGATCCATAGGCGACTTTCTTTTTCGCTTCAGTCGCCTGCTACAGAAATGACAAATTAACAAAGAGTCGGCTCTTTTTGTTCCCTTAGGAATCTGGAAAATCAGGCGACTGATGCGAGATTGAAAGCGACTGTATAATATTACAGTCGACTGTCAATCCTCTTGCAGGCGACTGTCATTGGGCTTCAACTTCTTCAGCCCAATTGTTTAAAGGCATGCGACTGCTGTTGTTTGGGTAGTCGACTGTCTGGTTGCCCAGTTGATTGTCATTCCTTCTATAGGCAACTGTTATGTACTCCTCTTCTTTGAGTTGATTTAGTCCCCTTCGAGACACCAGAAAAATCCAGAAAAATCCCTAAAAATATAGTAGACATTTATAATGCTTGGGGAAGTGAAATTGTGCCAAAATAAAATCATGTGCTCACAAATGATGAATTATCGTAAATGTAGTTAAGAGATCATGATTCAATGAGTTATATGCACAAGAGGGAACGATTATGAGGCTAAAATATACAATATTCAATCATAATCACCTATCAGCGGATGGTGGACAAGATCTTTCACCACTAGGTCGGCAGGAACCTTGGGGTCTACGTCGATGATATGCTGGTGAAGTCCAAGAAGGCCGAGAACCATCTCGCTGATCTTGAGGAGACCTTCCAGAAAGTGTGGTGGTACAATCTGCGGCTCAACCTGGCAAAGTGCATCTTTGACGTCCAGTCTGAAATTCCTCGGCTTCATGATCACGAAGCGAGGAATCGAGGCTAACCTCGATAAGATATCCGCCCTCATCAACATGAGCAAGCCAAAGACGATCAGAGACTTGCAGAAGCTGAATGGCTAGATCGCTGCACTGAAGAGATTCTAATCAAAATCCGCTGAAAGGTCACTCCCCTTCTTCAAAATCTTGAGGGAGGCCCTCGACATTAGGAAGGACGTGAGGAAGGGAGTGAAATGGGATGACAGCTG
Source organism: Scilla litardierei (assembly GCA_030789695.1). Lineage (NCBI taxonomy): Eukaryota > Viridiplantae > Streptophyta > Magnoliopsida > Asparagales > Asparagaceae > Scilla > Scilla litardierei. Next base: position 49,658 of record JAULAV010005721.1, read on the forward strand.
CTCCCCAGCCTTTAACGAGCTTAAATCCTATCTGCAGAGCCTGCCACTACTTGCCAAGCCGGAGGAAGGAAAGCAGATCGGTCTCTATCTCGCTGCCACCAAAGAAGCTGTTAGCTCGGTCGTGATCAAAGAAGAAGGAGGATTCAGCGACCGATCTACTATGCAAGCCGGGTACTCAGGGAAGCGGAGATCCGCTACGGCCCGATCGAGAAGGTCCCCTATGGCCTAATACTGACGGAAAGGAAGCTCCAGCCCCTACTTCCAAGCACATTCCATAATTATCTACACCAACTTGTCGCTTGAGAATAATTTGAGGAGGGTG